>SNQJ01S0152717.1:0-22710 GCA_010110895.2 Picea sitchensis | reverse complement strand
AAGCCATAGAAGAATTCAGGGGTAAGTTAGCAGAATTTCACATTGACGAAGACTTTTTAACAACTGTGTTTCGTATTTTGGAATCGAGCAAATTTTCTCCTAAAAGTAAAATTTGTTTTCTTGAGCTAGTTATTGAAAAGTTCAAAAAATGATATTGAACTTTTGGATTCTCAAATCCAGTCATATAATTTCCTAGATCTCAAAGAATTCTTGGAAAATCTTCCTTCTCCAAAGCAAGAGGAAATCGTACTACCTGTTGATTTGCAGATTGATGATGATTATGTTTTCAAGTATAAGGATGAAGTTGTAGATGCATGGTTTAATTTTGAGGATGCAACTGATCAACTAGTCATTGAAGATCTAGAGGCAAATATCATGAATCATGTTTTAATTGATCNAACAGGAAATCGTACTACCTGTTGATTTGCAGACTGATGATGATTATGTTTTCAAGTATAAGGCTGAAGTTGTAGATGCCTGGTTTAATTTTGAGGATGCAACTGATCAACTAGTCATTGAAGATCTAGAGGCAAATATCATGAATCATGTTTTAATTGATCCTATAGCGGATTACATGGAGGTCCATGTTAGCTTGAGTTTTCAAACATGTTTTCTCTATAAGGACCAAAAATGTCAACAACTGCCATTTCATATTATCGGGACACATAATCAAGGTTTACTTAGGATTTCACCGACAAGCAGTCAAGTTGTCCATGTGTTTTTGCAGCTACTGGACTAGCTTCATTGGCATTTCTTTATTACCTGATTCAACAAAATTATGAAGTAGATTAGGGTAGGTAGATGGGTGCAAATAAGTTCATTACTCTGAGCATTTTTCTAGTTTCAGTTTCAGATTGCTTTTCAGTTTTTCAATTCAAGTGTGATCCAGACTTCAGTTTGCAGAGAGTTTTGGTTTCAGTTCAAGATTCTCAGCTACTAGGGATTTTGTAGCAGATCGGGTTGCATATTGGGGAACAACCTGATGGATAAGGCATTGATTATCAAGTTCCCAGAGTTCAGCGGTTCTAGACATATCCTTCAGAGCTATCTTCCCCATGTGGAGCCTATGTTAGAACCCTATATAATAGGGGAATCAGTGTTCTGACTAATATCTATATTTTTCAGGAATTATGCTTTTGCTCACGACGCACAACAAAGGTGTAAAAGCAACAGAAATTTCTCAATTCACCTCAAATGTTGTCACACAAGAGTTTTTGTTTTCGGTAGTTAAAGAGTAGCGTTTCATGTTATGTTAGCTACCGAAAGTGAGAGCTTCTGGTCGCTTAGAACCCATTTTTTGTGTACCTCTAGCCACCGAAAGCATGTAGCTAGTTTAAAAAAAGAAAGTTGGCCCCTCAGTCTACATGAAAAGTGTTCTGTCTTGTATATCAAAATATAAACTGTTTGAAAAATATTTTCCAAAAGGTATATTGGCCGAGGGCCAATCTCCAAGTACTCAACACAGAGACTTATCACCTTTCACGAGCCTAGCAACAAACTTGCAAGCCAACGCCCAAACGCAAGACTCCATCTCCACGCAACCTGTCACACAACAACGCAACACATGTCAGGGGTTAGCACGCAACATCATGCAACACACAAGACATGGGTTACAGCAACAAACATGCAAGACAATTGCCCAAACACAATGCGCTAAGCAACACGACAATTAAAAGCCCAAGATCACATCCGCAGATGGCATCATGATATTCTTTTAATTACAGAAGTCGCAGAAGGAGAGCCTTCCATGTCCTTTGGAAAATTAGATATGGCTGAATATTTTCCTAAGACGGGGCAACAGATCTGAGTGGATTATTTCTTCTCTATTCTTCTTCGGGAGATGCATAAGGGGTCTCCAAACTGGCATCGATGGCAGCGATCAGGGGAAGAACAATGTTTATTTCCTGTGTTTATTCATGCTGGGAAAGTTAGAAGAATGCATTCAATGTTTAGTAGACAACAATCGCATAACTGATGCATTTTAAATGAATACAAATGTTTCACAGACGGGGTCAGAGCTCTTTCCCATAAGACATTGTGGGATAATGCCCAAAAATCTGAGTTCCAAGCAGAGATTGTGCTTCAGATAATGACTAAAGAAGATCTCATAAAAATCTGGGAACAATTGCCAAATATGGAATTTCAACTTTTCTGGAACAAATGCACCATAGAACCTAATTTGTTTTCGTGTGTCCTTCAATTAAGGCCAGATGTATTCAGGGGAACTGTTCGATATGCTAGTGTACATGCCCATTTAGGGAGAACTGGAAGTAGGAGAGATGATCTCGAGTCTTTGGCTTATACGCTTATATTTCTTCTTCGAGGGCATTTGCCTTGGCAAGGATACCAGGGTGACAACAAGGGTTTCCTGGTTTGCAAAAAAAAAATGGCCACATCCCTAGAGATTTTGTGCTGCTTTTGTCCACTGCCTTTTAAATTATTTTTGGAATATGTGGTGAACTTGAAATTTGATGACGATCCCTATTATGCAAAATATATTTCACTTTTGATGGAATCATTGGTCCAAATCCATCTGTCAGGCCAATAAACACTGATGGAGCTCTAAGGGTTGGTCAAAAGAGAGGTAGATTGACTATGGAGGGAGATGTAAAAGAGGAAGGTGGGGTTCGACCTAAAGGGGGAATTTTTCTTTTGTTGGGCCGTGGGCTGTGTTTCGCCAGAAAGTTTTCTATTATCTCAAATGATCAATCAGAGATAAACACATTGTTGACAGGATTCTCGTGTTGAGGTGTTGGTGGCGTTCCTCTTCTATGTTAAGTGTTTTCTTCCAGTTATCATGCCATTTGTTTTCAATTTCATATTATCGAATGATAGTTATAGAGCAGAATTTATTGGTGAATACTATGCATCTGATCCTTTGGTAATCTTTATGTTTTCTTCTAAATCTCAGTTTATGAATTCTTAACTTCTCATTTGCTCAGTTTTCCTCCCCCATTTCTTCCTCAATCGACACCATACAAACTTAATTTGATCCAACATTTCCACTATCTTGCCCTGTGTAAGAGTTTTTTCTAGATCTGAGAGTGAATCAAATATTTAAGCACAGACCCCATTCGCCCAATGGTCCTCCTTGTTGTCCCAAACCAACCATTTAAAAACCAAAACCCCAACCCCATACTTTCATAGCTAGCCTGACATCTATCCTATTCCATACCAAGTTAAATCAGACAGAGAGAGCCCTCTGAGTCTTGGAGGGATAGATCCAAGACTCCAAGTGGTTCGAGGTTGCCTCTGTCATTGCCTCCGCAGCCTTGGGAAAATTACAAAGCCTTAACACAGTGGCGACCATACTGGGGACACGAGCTTTCGAGTTCTCTAGAAAAAATATCAAGTTCAGATTTGACTTCTGATGGTGAACAGAAGCCAAACACAGGAAGGCTTTACCATTCACCTGGCGACTCCATTGTTCAAGATCCCGAGCTTCACAAGCGACTTCACTGCTGAAGAATCTAGATTTCAAATCCTTGATGATGTTTCAAGATGACAGGGTATGTGGCAAATCCTATATCTTGTGAAGCCATAGAAGAATTCAGGGGTAAGTTAGCAGAATTTCACATTGACGAAGACTTTTTAACAACTGTGTTTCGTATTTTGGAATCGAGCAAATTTTATCCTAAAATTAAAATTTGTTTTCTTGAGTTGGTTATTGAAAAGTTCGAAAATGATATTGAACTTTTGGATTCTCAAATTCAGTCATATAATTTCCTAGATCTCAAAGAATTCTTGGAAAATCTTCTTTCTCCAAAGCAAGAGGAAATCGTACTACCTGTTGATTTGCAGATTGATGATGATTATGTTTTCAAGTATAAGGCTGAAGTTGTAGATGCATGGTTTAATTTTGAGGATGCAAATGATCAACTAGTCATTGAAGATCTAGAGGCAAATATCATGAATCATGTTTTAATTGATCCTATAGAGGATTACATGGAGGTCCATGTTAGCTTGAGTTTTCAAACATGTTTTCTCTATAAGGACCAAAAATGTCAACAACTGCCATTTCATATTATCAAGACACATAATCAAGCTATACTTAGGATTTCACCGACAAGCAGTCAAGTTGTCCATGTGTTTTTGCAGCTACTAGACTGGCTTCATTGGCATTTCTTTATTACCTGATTCAACAAATTTATGAAGTAGATTACGGTAGGTAGATGGGTGCAAATAAGTTCAGTACTCTGAGCATTTTTCTAGTTTCAGTTTCAAATTGCTTTTCAGTTTTTCAGTTCAAGTGTGATCCAGACTTCAGTTTGCAGAGAGTTTTGGTTTCAGTTCAAGATTCTCAGCTACCGGGGATTTTGTAGCAGATCGGGTTGCATATTGGGGAACAGCCCGATGGATAAGGCACTAATTATCAAGCTCCCGGAGTTCAGCAGTTCTAGACATCTCCTTCGGAGCTATCTTCCCCAGGTGGAGCCTATGTTAGAACCCTATATAATAGGGGAATCAGTGTTCTGACTAATATCTATATTTTTCAGGCATTATGCTTTTGCTCACGACGCACAACAAAGGTGTAAAAGCAACAGAAATTTCTCAATTCACCTCAAATGTTGTCACACAAGAGTTTTTGTTTTCGGTAGTTAAAGAGTAGCGTTTCATGTTATGTTAGCTACCGAATGTGAGAGCTTTCGGTCGCTTAGAACCCATTTTTTGTGTACCTCTAGCCACCGAAAGAATGTAGCTAGTTTAAAAAAAAAAGGTTGGCCCCTCGGTCTGCATGAAAAGTGTTCTGTCTTGTATATCAAAATATAAACTGTTTGAAAAATATTTTCCAAAAGGTATATTGGCCGAGGGCCAATCTCCAAGTACTCAACACCGATACTTAGCACCTTTCACGAGCCTAGCAACAAACTTGCAAGCCAACGCCCAAACGCAAGACTCCAGCTCCACGCAACCTGTCACACAACAACGCAACATATGTCAGGGGTTAGCACGCAACATCATGCAACACACAAGACACGGGTTACAGCAACAAACATGCAAGCCAATTGCCCAAACGCAATGCGCCAAGCAAAAGGACAATTAAAATCCCAAGATCACATCCATAGATGGCATCATGATATTCTTTTAATTGCAGAAGTCGCAGAAGGAGAGCTTTCCATGTCCTTTGGAAAATTAGATATGGCCAAAGATTTTCCTAAGCCGAGGCAAAAGATCTGAGTGGATTATTGCTTCTCTATTTTTCTTCGGGAGATGCATAAGGGGTCTCTAAACTGGCATCGATGGCAGCGATCAGGGGAAGAACAATGTCTATTTCATGTGTTTATTCATGCTGGGAAAGTTAGAATAATGCATTCAATGTTTAGTAGACAGCAGTCGCATAACTGATGCATTTTAAATGAATACAAATGTTGCACAGAGGGGGTCAGAGCTCTTTCCCGGAAGACATTGTGGGATAATGCCCAAAAATCTGAGTTCCAAGCAGAGATTGTGCTTCAAATAATGACTAAAGAAGATCTCATAAAAATCTGGGAACAATTGCCAAATATGGAATTTCAACTTTTCTGGAACAAATGCACCATAGAACCTAATTTGTTTTCGTGTGTCCTTCAATTAAGGCCAGATGTATTCAGGGGAACTGTTCGATATGCTAGTGTACATGCCCATTTAGGGAGAACTGGAAGTAGGAGAGATGATCTCGAGTCTTTGGCTTATACGCTTATATTTCTTCTTCGAGGGCGTTTGCCTTGGCAAGGATACCAAGGTGGCAACAAGGGTTTCCTGGTTTGCAAAAAAAAAAAAAATGGCCACATCCCTAGAGATGTTGTGCTGCTTTTGTCCACTGCCCTTTAAATTATTTCTGGAATATGTGGTGAACTTGAAATTTGATGACGAGGCCTATTATGCAAAATATATTTCACTTTTGATGGAATCATTGGTCCAAATCCAGCTGTCAGGCCAATAAACACTGATGGAGCTCTGAAGGTTGGTCAAAAGAGAGGTAGATTGACTATGGAGGGAGATGTAAAAGAGGATGGTGGGGTTCGACCTGAAGGGGGAATTTTTCTTTTCCTGGGCCGTGGGCTGTGTTTCCCCATAAAGTTTTATGTTATCTCAAATGATCAATCAGAGATAAGCACACTGTTGACAGGATTCTCGTGTTGAGGTGTTGGTGGCGTTCCTCTTCTGTGTTAAGTGTTTTCTTCCAGTTATCATGCCATTTGTTTTCAATTTCCTATTATCGAATGATAGTAATAGAGCAGAATTTATTGGTGAATACTTTGCATCTGATCCTTTGGTAATCTTTATGTTTTCTTCTAAATCTCATTTTATGAATTCTTAACTGCTCATTTGCTCAATTTTCCTCCCCCATTTCTTCCTCAATCGACACCATACAAACTTAATTTGATCCAACATTTCCACTATCTTTCCCTGTGTAAGAGTTTTGTCTAGATCTAAGAGTGAATCAAATATTTAAGCACAGACCCCATTCACCCAATGGTCCTCCTTGTTGTCCCAAACCAACCATTTAAAAACCAAAACCCCAACCCCATACTTTCATAGCTAGCCTGACATCTATCCTATTCCATACCAAGTTAAATCAGACAGAGAGTGCCCACTCTGAGTCTTGGAGGGCTAGATCCAAGACTCCAAGTGGTTCGAGGTTGCCTCTGTCATTGCCTCCGCAGCCTTGGGCAAATTACAGAGTGTTAACATAGTGGCGACCATACTGGGGACATGAGCTTTCGAGTTCTCCAGAAAAAATATCAAGTTCGGATTTGACTTCTGATGGTGAACAAAAGCCAAACACAGGAAGGCTGTACCATTCACCTGGCGACTCCATTGTTCAAGATCCCGAGCTTCAAAAGTGACTTCACTACTGAAGAATCCAGATTTCAAAGCCTTGATGATGTTTAAAGATGACAGGGTATGTGGCAAATCCTATATCTTGTGAAGCCATAGAAGAATTCAGGGGTAAGTTAGCAGAATTTCACATTGACGAAGAGTTTTTAACAAATGTGTTTCGTATTTTGGAATCGAGCAAATTTTCTCCTAAAAGTAAAATTTGTTTTCTTGAGCTAGTTATTGAAAAGTTCGAAAAATGATATTGAACTTTTGGATTCTCAAATTCAGTCATATAATTTCCTAGATCTCAAAGAATTCTTGGAAAATCTTCCTTCTCCAAAGAAAGAGGAAATCGTACTACCTGTTGATTTGCAGATTGATGATGATTATGTTTTCAAGTATAAGGCTGAAGTTGTAGATGCATGGTTTAATTTTCAGGATGCAACTGATCAACTAGTCATTGAAGATCTAGAGGCAAATATCATGAATCATGTTTTAATTGATACTATAGTGGATTACATGGAGGTCCATGTTAGCTTGAGTTTTCAAACATGTTTTCTCTATAAGGACCAAAAATGTCAACAACTGCCATTTCATATTATCAGGACACATAATCAAGGTATACTTAGGATTTCACTGACAAGCAGTCAAGTTGTCCATGTGTTTTTGCAGCTACTGGACTGGCTTCATTGGCATTTCTTTATTACCTGATTCAGCAAAATTATGAAGTAGATTAGGGTAGGTAGATGGGTGCAAATAAGTTCAGTACTCTGAGCATTTTTCTAGTTTCAGTTTCAGATTGCTTTTCAGTTTTTCAGTTCAAGTGTGATCCAGACTTCAGTTTGCAGAGAGTTTTGGTTTTAGTTCAAGATTCTCAACTACCAAGGATTTTGTAGCAGATCGGGTTGCATATTGGGGAACAACCCGATGGATAAGGCACTAATTATCAAGTTCCCAGAGTTCAGCGGTTCTAGACATCTCCTTCGGAGCTATCTTCCCCAGGTGGAGCCTATGTTAGTACCCTATATAATAGGGGAATCAGTGTTCTGACTAATATCTATATTTTTCAGGCATTATGCTTTTTCTCACGACGCACAACAAAGGTGTAAAAGCAACAGAAATTTCTCAATTCACCTCAAATGTTGTCACACAAGAGTTTTTGTTTTCGGTAGTTAAAGAGTAGCATTTCATGTTATGTTAGCTACCAAAAGTGAGAGCTTATGGTCTCTTAGAACCCATTTTTTGTGTACCTCTAGCCACCGAAAGCATGTAGCTAGTTTAAAAAAAAAAAAGTTGGCCCCTCGGTCTGCATGAAAAGTGTTCTGTCTTGTATATCAAAATATAAACTGTTTGAAAAATATTTTCCAAAAGGTATATTGGCCGAGGGCCAATCTCCAAGTACTCAACATTGAGACTTAGCACCTTTCACGAGCCTAGCAACAAACTTGCAAGCCAACGCCCAAACGCAAGACTCCAGCTCCACGCAACCTATCACACAACAACACAACACATGTCAGGGGCTAGCACGCAACATCATGCAACATACAAGACACGGGTTACAGCAACAAACATGCAAGCCAATTTCCTAAACGCAATGCACCAAGCAACAGGACAATTAAAATCCCAAGATCACATCCGCAGATGGCATCATGATATTCTTTTAATTGCAGAAGTCGCAGAAGGAGAGCTTTCCATGTCCTTTGGAAAATTAGATATGGCCAAAGATTTGCCTAAGCCGGGGCAACAGATCTGAGTGGATTATTGCTTCTCTATTCTTCTTTGGGAGATGCATAAGGGGTCTCCAAACTGGCATCAATGGCAGCGATCAATGTTTAGTAGACAACAATCGCATAACTGATGCATTTTAAATGAATACAAATATTGCACAGAGGGGGTCAGAGCTCTTTCCCGGAAGACATTGTGGGATAATGCCCAAAAATCTGAGTTCCAAGCAGAGATTGTGCTTCAGATAATGACTAAAGAATATCTCATAAATATCTGGGAACAATTGCCAAATATGGAATTTCAACTTTTCTGGAACAAATGCACCATAGAACCTAATTTGTTTTCGTGTGTCCTTCAATTAAGGCCATATGTATTCAGGGGAACTGTTCGATATGCTACTGTACATGCCCATTTAGGGAGAACTAGAAGTAGGAGAGATGATCTCGAGTCTTTGGCTTATACGCTTATATTTCTTCTTCGAGGGCGTTTGCCTTGGCAAGGATACCAGGGTGGCAACAAGGGTTTCCTGGTTTGCAGAAAAAATAAAAATAAAAAATGGCCACATCCCTAGAGATGTTGTGTTGCTTTTGTCCACTTCCCTTTAAATTATTTCTGGAATATGTGGTGAACTTGAAATTTGATGACGAGCCCTATTATGCAAAATATATTTCACTTTTGATGGAATCATTGGTCCAAATCCAGCTGTCAGGCCAATAAACACTGATGGAGCTCTGAAGGTTGGTCAAAAGAGAGGTAGATTGACTATGGAGGGAGATGTAAAAGAGGAAGGTGGGGTTCGACCTGAAGGGGGAATTTTTCTTTTGTTGGGCCGTGGGTTGTGTTTCGCCAGAAAGTTTTCTGTTATCTCAAATGATCAATCAGAGATAAACACACTGTTGACATGATTCTCATGTTGAGGTGTTGGTGGCATTCCTATTCTGTGTTAAGTGTTTTTTTCCAGTTATCATGGCATTTGTTTTCAATTTCTTATTATCGAATGATAGTAATAGAGTAGAATTTATTGGTGAATACTCTGCATCTGATCCTTTGGTAATCTTTATGTTTTCTTCTAAAGCTCAGTTTATGAATTCTTAACTGCTCATTTGCTCAGTTTTCCTCCCCCATTTCTTTCTCAATCGACACCATACAAACTTAATTTGATCCAACATTTCCACTATCTTGCCCTGTGTAAGATTTTTGTCTAGATTTGAGAGTGAATCAAATATTTAATCCCAGACCCCATTCGCCCAATGGTCATCCTTGTTGTCCCAAACCAACCATTTAAAAACCAAAACCCCAACCCCATAATTTCATAGTTAGCCTGACATCTATCCTATTCCATACCAAGTTAAATCAGATAGAGAGAGCCCTCTCTGAGTCTTGGAGGGCTAGATCCAAGACTCCAAGTGGTTCGAGGTTGCCTTTGTCACTGCCTCCGCAGCTTTCAGCAAATTACAGAGCGTTAACAAGATGCACCAAATATTATGAAACGGGTGAAATAACATATGCAATTGATTCCAGACAGGTGCCAACTTATGGGGAAATAAAATATTTTTATGCTTGGATCACGGCGGCTCCCCATATTATTACAGTTTTCAATATTGTTGTGGTAGATATTCCTCCTGCATATAGAGTTTTCTTAGGAATATATTGGTCATCTATGATCAGGGGGTACATAATGAATGATGGAAGTTGCATGATGCTTCCAGATAAAGAAGGAGAAATGATTAAGGTCCCTCATTAACCCAGGAGGCCATTTTCCCTCAAAAAGAAGGATAATGAACTAATGGAAGATTATATAGATGATGGGATCGAAAACTTTTCTATCCTATACATGGAGCAGTTTGAAGGCATGGAGAATCAAAAGAATCAGTTTAAAGGTTATTGGAGGATGTCATTTTATGGAGCTTTATCAAGTTCCGGGAGTGGAGTTGGAGTCATCCCGATAAGCCCAGAATTTTTTTTGCATCCACATGCTATCAGACTTGAATTTGCATGCACCAATAATGAGGCAGAAACGAAGCTTTGATTCAAGGACTATTTCTCGCACGAGAAATGAAGATAGAAAATCTAATTGTGACGGGAGACTCCTCGTTGGTAATAAATCAAGTTACCTAGAGATATAAGATTAAAAAGGAAAGACTCAAATTATATTTCAAAAGAGTTAATGAATTGATGGAAGCCTTCATCTCTTTCAACATTTATTTCATCCCAAGGGACAAAAATTAGAAGGAAGATTCATTATATTTGACGGCCTCTCTGTCAAACCCAGATAATGTTCAGAGAAAAACATCTTTTCAAGTAAAAAGAATATTCTGAACTTCTGTACCTGACAATCAAGAGTAGAGTATTTACAAGTATTTGAGAATCTTGAACAATTGGAAAAAAAATTGACGAATGATGATGAATATGAGGATAATCACATAATTGTTGTCTCGATGAATTGTATTCAATCTAAGTATCTTTTTATAAGAGATGATCATTCTACAAACCTCCTAGAAGAAGCATCACTCTGAAAATTCCAAGAAACAAGAAAGATTAATATTGGAATTGATATTTCCCCAAAATACGTTGATTGGGAGTTGATTGCCCAATTGACTAAGTTGATCAGTATGTCACATTATTTAAATAATATATTGATGTGTTCACATATAGTTATGATGATTTAAAGACATATTATAAAACAATATTTCAACACATTATTCTCTTGAGAGAAGGGGAAAATCCTCTCAAGAAAAAGATAATGATAATGAACCCCAAATTAAAACCACTAGTAAAGGTTGAATTAGAAAAATTAAAGAAGGATGGAATAATATACCCCATTCGACATTCTAACTGGCTTTCAAACTGTGTGATTGTGAGAAAAAAGACTGGGGAGATTCGAATGTGTGTAGATTTCATGGATATTAACAAATCAAGTGTAAAGGATAGTTATCCTTCCCCTAACATGGATTTTCTTCTCCAACAAGTCACGGGATCGGCCTGGATGTCCATGTTAGATGGTTTTTATGGCTATAACTTGTTGAAATTTTGGTATGCGCATTTAAGCATAGATAATGTCACATTATTTTCACCCAACCATAGGCACAAGGCCACCCCCGATCATCCTAGCCTTTACTTAGAATAATTCTTGCAAGCCTAATCCAGAACCAACAGATAAACCCTAACTACTAACTGCAGCAACAACTCAAGACAAGTAGAGCATTCCTTTTCCAAGGGTAGCACACAAGAGAGAGAGTCTATGTTGGTTGTGGAGCCTGATTATCTTCCTGATTCGGAGGTCTTTTACTTTCAGCCGTGTTTATACCCCATGAAGTATTTACACCCCAAAAGTATGTACACTCTTCCATCTTACGTGAAGTCAGAGGGAGTTACCCCCTATAGCAGTAGAGGAGCTATCGAAAAACTATTTGAAGTGCAGGGAGACTAGCTGAGGGTTAGGGGAGCAAAGCTAGAGGGGAAAAAGAACTGACTTGTAAAAAGTATGTGTAATTTCATTGTAAATGCAGACCATTTATTATAAGATTAATGAGATCTAGCATTAGAAATTATGTTAGGTTCCTAGGTAACCCTCTTTATGAGGGAAATGTATTGTGGCTATGTGATGGTGAGTATTCTATTAGGAGGAAGTACGTAGAAAGAAGAGGAAGTTACAATGGGTTTTGTAGGTTGTATCCCTTCATTTCTTTGGATAATAATAAAGGAAGGACACGACAATTTCTCACAGTAGAGCGTATTACCTTGGGTGAACCATGTAAATCTATGTCTCTCACTTGTATTGTGTGTATCTTCTGTGTTTTGTTTCCACATTTTTTTTGTTTTATTGCTCCCGCGGTCTGTTTTCTAACAAGCTGAGTATCAGTGAGTAACTCCTTGAGGAAAAGAAGGGTTCTGATTCAGTGAGACAATAATAGGAAGATGGAAAAGTTTAGAATTAAATTTATGACAAACACAGTTATGGAATCGAGATGGAAAATTATTTATATCGAGAAGATCTATTCCTACCATTTGGGTGGAGTAGCAAAGAAGCGATACAGGATGAAGAATGGGAAATTCTTGATAGAAAGGCTCTAGGAGCGATAGGGATGAGCTTGGCTGACATCGGTGGATTTCAATATTTTGAAAGAATAGAAAACAAAGGAGTTGATGGACACATTATTTCATGTATAGAAAAACCCTCAGAAAAGTCCAATAAGGTATTTCTAATGAAGAGATTATTTAATATGAAGATGTCGAGGAAGAAGGTGGAATTACTAACTGCCAGATAATTTAAATAGATTATCACGGTTACTAATCCAACTAAGTTAAGCCAGAAGTGGACTTTGATGATGAGGTTGAGGATCTTCTAATCTTATTATACATTTCGAGTATTTGAGAATGGTTTGGTCATGGTTGTATGTAACTCGGTATCTAGTTCAAATGATTTAAAATTTGATGATGTTGTTGAGGTGTTATCCTTAGTGAGAAATGCGATGGAAAAGCACAAATCAGACATCGGGTAAATACATTGAACACTGAACAGAGGAAAGAAAAAAGAGGATAGAGAGGCTCGAAGCCTTAAGAATTTTAGGAAAGAGAATGAGATCCAAATCCAGACTTGAAAGATAGAGTGCTAATTGTGGGAACAAAAGGACATCTGAAGAAAAATGAGAAAGAGCTCCAGAGGAACAAAGAGATGGACAACATATGAGAGAAATCGAAACAAATGTAACAAGTGATGTGTTACAGATGCTTTGAATATTTTTGTAGATAATATTTGAGTCTTGGGTGACCAGGGGCTTCATTTCGCCCACACCCATAGGAAACATTTTCTGGAGTATGTTCAAGGAGATTTGGGCAGGTTCATTTGGGTGATGATGCACCATGCAAGAATTGTTGGAATGGAAGGTAAGAGAAAACAGCAGCAGTGCAGAGTAATGGTTGTTGAAAGGAGTAAGACATGTTCGAACTTAAGGAAAATCTAATTTCAACTGGGAAGGCGGTTATTAAGTGAAGGTTGTATATCATATTTACAAATAAGGCATTGGAAGGTCATCAAAGGATCATGGTGATAGCAAAATGAGAGAAAGTAGGTACACTATATTTATGTACCGATAATATTGACTCTTCTATATATATAGCTTCTACATGAGGTGTATACAACAACACATGGCATCATGGAGCTTGGACACATGGAAGGATTATGCGGATCCTTCAAAAGGAATTTGTTGCCGGATCTTAAACAAATTGATTTGGACTAAACCGAAGCATTGTTTATGGAAAACAAAGAGTGATTTCTCAGTCAGGAAAAGAAAAGAAGAATGAAGGTTAAAGCTTGTGCATCTGAGATGTATGGGGACCAACCATGTATCATCTCTTGGTGGCTCTCGTTATTATGTTACTTTTATTGATGAAATACAGAAAAACTTGGGTTTGTAAATTCGATAAAATCTGATGTTTTTTTGATACTTTAAGAAATGGAAAGCTGGTTGAATGAGGCGGGAAAAAGTTTGAAGTGTCTCCGGTATCCCGGATAATGGAGGTGAATATTGACAAGGTTTGATTATTGTTCATACCATGGGATTAAAGTAGAGACAGTTCCAAGAACACCACAAAAGAAATGGTGTGTCGAAAGGATGGTTCATGACAATCATGGAGCATGCAAGGGTATGAGATTGCATGCGGTTCCCTTCTGGGTTAAGGAATGGGATCTTGTAGATACTACTATTTAATTGATAAAGAGAGGACCTTCAAGTTCTTTGGTTGGTAGAATTCCAGGGGAGGAATGGAGAGGAAAAAGGTAAACTATTCTTTTTGAAAACTTTTGGATGACATTTGTCCATATTGATAAAGAAAATAGAACAAGCTTGAGTCTAAATCCAAGAAGTGTACCTTTATTGAATCGCAGTGTTAATGATTTTGGTTATAAACATATAGGATTATGAAAATAAAAATCATTAGGAGTAGAATGTCATATTCAATGAGAAAGGTCATGTACAAAGATGTTAAGGGAAAGAAGCATGAAGAAGAAAAACAAGAATACGTGCTTGATGAGATCCTTGAAAAATTCAAAGGAACACGAAAATCAAAATGTACAACAACGGGGGCATCAAGTACCTCAAACACACACGCAGGTGTTGTTAGAATCCTTGAGTTAACTATACAATTTGTCTCTCCTTCATTGTATTATTTATTGTTGGTGATTACAGTGAACCAAAATGTTATGAAGAGGCAATGCAATTAAACACCAAGAAGTAGAACTAAGGCATGAAGAGAAATGGTTCCTTGGAAAATAGCGGACTTGGACTGGTTTAGTTGCCCTACGGGGAAAAAGAGCATTACTGAGAGAATAAATGGGTTTACAGGATTGAAGAATAATAAGATGGAGGAGAAAAGCTGATACAAGGCTAGACTTGTTGTAAAGGGTTTGCACAAAAGAAATGTATAGATTTGGATGAAATATTCTCTCATGTTGTCAAAATGAAGCTTTCAATTAGGATTACTTTAAGTCTTGTGGTAGTAGAATATTTGCATCTTGAAAGTTAGATGTAAAAACAACTTTTCTCCATGGGGATTTGGAGGAAAGATTTATATTCACGGTAGCCACCGGTGTATGAGGTCAAAGGGAAGGAGAATTTGGTGTCTGAAGAAGGAAGCTTGCTATGGCCTAAAGTAGATCAAGGTAGTGGTATTTGAATTTTTTATAGGTTTATGATAGAACAGGGGTTATAGTAGATGTCATTCGATCCTTGTGTTTATTTTAAGGCTAGAAAATGGAAGCTATATTATTTTACTATTGTATGTAGATGACATGCTTGTGCAAGGTCTAATATGCGATATAAATGTGCTCAGAAGAAATTAGTCAATTCATTTCCGATGAAGGATCTGGGTGCTGCAAAAAAAATCCTAGGTATGAGAATATGAGGCATGAAAAATCGTAAATTGACATTTTTTTAGGGTGAGTACATAGAGAAAGGTGTTGGAGAGGTTTAGAATCTGAGTAAGCAGTTGATACACCTTTGTCCATTCATTTCATTTTAACTAAGGAAATGTGTCCCCAAGACATAGGAGAGATAAAATACATGTCCGAGGTCCCTTATTCATCAGTGATTGGCGGCTTGATGTATGCAATGGTTTACTGAGCCGAGATATTGCACATCTGATAGGAGTTGTGTGGTATATGAAAAATCGAGGGTAAAAGAACAGAATCCAGGTGAAGTGGATTCTCATGTATTTGAGAGGTACTACTACTCATGCATTATGTTTGGAAGTTGAACTTACTTTTATACGAGGAGATATGTTGATGAGATATGGTGATAAAGATAGCGAGGAGGAGCACCGAGGGTATGTTTTACTATGGGTGGAACAACGGTAAGTTGGATTCCCGAAGCGCAAAAGGTTGTTACACTTTCAACAGCAGAGTATGTTGCTACCTCTGAGAGGCTAGTAAAGAGATGATTTGGTTACAAAGGTTTTATGGAGGAATTGGGGAAAGAAGCAGGAGAATATGAGGTTGTGTGACAGTGAGAGTACAATTCATCTTGCAAAACTCAACCTTCCATTGAAGACTAAGAATATATAGTTGAGAGTGCCACTTCATCACGTTCCCCTTGATGGACATTTGAAGTTGGAAAAAGATACACATAGCCAAAATCACATGAGATATGTTAACAAAGAATTAGCAGAGGCTGAGTTCTGCTCACAGTTCAGTTGGTCTTCAAGAATGAAGATGAAAGAAGAAGAAATTTCGGGTCAAGAAGGTTAGAATTACAGCATATACAATGGTGGTGGAGTTGTTGTGATCAGCCTCCAGTGGGAGATTGTTGGTTGTGAGCTTGATTATCTTCCTCAATGGAGGGTTTACTTTGACCATGTTTAAACATGAAGTATTTACACCCAAAAGTATGTACACTCTTCCAGTCAGAAGTACCCCTCTGCGAAGTCCGAGAACTATCCTCTAAATTTGGGGTGAAGAACCATGGGGTTTGGGAAATTGAGAAGCCCCAGAAGGAAAATTGCCTTGTAAATACATATATTGTAATTTCATGGGGGGTCTGGGGGCAAGCGGGGGTTTGGAGGTGAAGTCCCCGAAGGAAAAATTGCCTTGTAAAAGAATATTGTAATTTCATTGTAAATCAGGACCATTCATTATAAGGTCACAGATCTAACGGTAGAAATTATGTTAGGGTGTTTTGCCCTAAAAGGAAACCCTCTTTTATGAGGGAAATGTATTTTTGCTATGTATGATGGCAAGTATTGTATTCTAAGTGAGGAAATTGTGAGAGAAAGAAGAGGAATTTACAATAGGTTTTGTTGTAGGTTGTATCCCTTCATTTGTTGAATAATAATAAAGGAAGGACCTGGCAATTTCTCTGGTGGACATAGCCCACACTGGGTGAACCACATAAATCTATGTCTCTCTTGTATTATGTATCTTCTATGTTTTGTTTCCGCATTTGTTTTATTTTATTGCTCTGTGGTCCTGTTTTTCTAACAGTCTCCATATCCATAGAACAATTACCATACACAACTGTAGCAGTTGCAACTGCACTACACTCTCAGACTTGCACCATAAGAATATCACCAAGAGTATTGCCAAGAATATCACGAAGAGTTTCACCAAGAACCACCAAGATAATCACCAAGATAGTTCTTTAAAGAGACCAATACCCAAGAGATGACCATACACCCTTATTTTTCCTTGAAGTTGCAGTCCCAACTACAACTCTCCATAAGAATTGTGCACTTTTTGGCTATCCAAATGAGCTAAAATGTCTTGTATTTATAATAATCTATCCAATGAATTTTTTGGCTGGGCCAACCTGACTTTTTAGTAATTATATTTGTTGTTTATCTTTTTCCTTTGAAGACAACTTGTATTTATGGAAGATAATAATCTAATATTATTATTGTGCTAGGTCGAATTTTCTTCTAGGGTTTCCACACATATGTTTAATGGTTCGATTTCTTCTTAAATATTCTAATATAATTCAAAGGTTACACATGGAGGTTAATACCTCCTGTAGCTAACAAAAAATCAACATAATTAGGTCTTGGTTGTTGAGGAAGACAAAGGAAAGACAACTATCATAACACCTTGGGAGACATATGCATATGCTCGGATGCCCTTTGGTTTAAAAAATGCAGGAGCTACATTTCAGAGGGCTATGGATCATTCTTTTGAGGGAATGCTAGGAAAATTCATGGTGGACTATCAAGATGATTTAATAGTACACTAAAAAACAAGGAGCGATCACATTCATCACCAAAGGAAAGTTTTTGACAGGTGTAGGTTATATGGTGTTTCTTTAAATCCAAAAAAATGTTTATTTGTTGTAATTGAAGGAAAACTATTGGGTCATATTGTGTGCAGGGAAGGAATCTATACCGATACAGAGAGAGTTAAATCTATAAATGAACTCAACCCCCCATCATCTAAGAAGGGAGTTCAGTCATTTTTTTGGCAAAATCAACATTGTACGAATATTTTTCCCTGACTATGCAAGTATTGTGAAGCCAATCAATTTATTGTTGAAAAAAGACCAAAGGTTTTAATGGACCATGGATACACAAAAATCTTTTAATAACACCAAAAAGGAAATCACTACAATTCTAGTCCTCATTAGCCCATATTTTCAAAGAGACTTCATCATTTATTCATTCGCTACAGAAACGGTTGTTGCATCTTTTCTTACTTAGAGGAATGCCAAGGGTGAATAATTTCCAATTAGTTTCGTGAGCAAGACCCTTCATGATTATGAATTGAGATATTTATAATTGGAGAAGCAAGCCCTATCTCTTGTGAAAGGAGTGGCACACTTTTGGACTTATATACTAAATTCTCATGTCATTGCATATGTTTCATCCTATCCTCTGAAGATGCTTTTAAACCAGTAATTGAGAGAAGGAAAATGGGTAAATTGGCTGGAAAAAATTCAAGAATATGATATTGAAATTAAACCTTTGAAAGCAGTTAAAGGACAGGGTTTATGTAAGCTCATGGAAAATAATGGTTCTTTGGATGGAGTGATTTCGATATCAGTAGGAGAAACCATGGAAGTTTCAAAATGGTATAAATATATTTTATTCTACTTGAGGTCTGGAAAATTTCCAGTCACCATGAACCCTAAAGAGCGAAGAACATTGAAAATAAAGTAAAGTCAATATGTGTTGATTGTTGATATATTTTTCAGGAGGAGCTATGATGTCATATTGTTGATATTTGTTGATGAAAGAAAATCTCAAGAATTGATGAAAGAATTCCATGAAGGTATATGTGGTGGACATTTTGCGCCTACCGTCATCGCCCATAAAATAATAAGAGATAGGTTTTATTGGCCATCATTTTTTAAAGACTCATATGCTACCATAAGGAAGTGTGTATCTTGTCAACAATTTTCAAGGAAAATGAAAAAATATGCAATGCCATTACATCCTATATCTGTAGAACAACCATTTTCCCAATGAGGACTCGATGTTGTTGGACCAATAAATCCAAAGTCAAGCAAAGGACATACATATATCCTCACCACTACAGATTATTTTACAAAGTGGTCAAAAGCATTAACATTAAAAAGGGATGATTCTAAAGAGTTGATTAAGTTTGTCAAAGATAATATTTTTTCAAGGTTCAGTGTCCCAGAAAAATTCATTACTGACAATGGCTCAATTTTCATTGGTTCAAAATTTACAAAATTTTGTGGAGAATATGGGATTGTTATGGGGCAGTCATAACATTATTATCCACAAGGGAATGTTCTTGTAGAATCCACTAATAATACACTCATTCAAATATTGAATAAAACTATTGATTAGAAACAAAGGAATTGGCATTTGAAGTTGACAAATGCTTTGTGGGCGAGCATAATGAATCTTAAAGACAGGACTAGGACGTCTTCGTACACGTTGGTTTATGGGAAAGAGGAAAAAATGTCAATTAGTCTGGAGCTAAATGACTTGACTTTTGAAGTTAATACAGAGGATGAAGAATATAGTTCACCTATGCAAAAGAGAGTGAACCAATTATTGAAATTGGAGGAAGAACAAAGTAAATCCTTGAAAAGAACTTCTCAGAGACAACAAAGTATCAAACAATATTTTGATCAGAATGCAACCATAAAGAATTTTCAAAATGGTGAAATGGTGTTACTCTAGAACAAAGCTAAGGAGAAACCATTGATGCACACAAAATTCTAAGACTTTGGGTTTGACCATATATCATTGAAAATATCCTGGGTTGTAATGCTTATATGCTCAAAGATATGAAGGGTAAAATTTTAATGTTGTATGTTAATGGGAAACATTTGAAAGGTTTCTTCGCCTGAAATTTTCTCATTTCCTTGTACATAAATTTTTCATTTATTTAGTTTGTATATCCTTACCTTTAGACTCCATAGCCCAATGGATGGAAGCATCTGGTCATGACGATTTTGGATTCTTGACAACCTACAGGGGGTTATCATTGCACAATTGGAGCTAGTTGTTGAGATCATTTTGTGATTCCTTCTTTTTCTTCCACATTCTATATTCCCTACTTCATTTTTCCATTTATTTTCCCTCTTCTACGCCTCCCCTTATTTCCCTTTTTCTTTTATCCCTTCTTCTCTCCCTTTATGGTTACTATACTTAGTCATATTTTAGTGATTCATGGGTTGGCGGGCCTTCATATCCACCCATTTTCTCATGTCATAAGTCTGCTACTACACTTAGCCATTTTTCAATTGTGCAAGTTCATGGGTTCAAGCCCTCATCCTCAAAGTTATGTGACCCTCACTTTGCACCCCGAGTTTCGTTATCTACATTTTGACCATCAGCCTTGTCGTGGGTGCTGAGCTCCAAAGTATTTTATTCCTATTGCATGCAAGTCCGACCGACCATATTTCTACACTTAGTATATTTTTTATCATCATACGACCACGAGTTCATAGGTTCCTGGGTTAGCGAGTTCACGAAACGTTTTATATTCAAACTCTATCTCGTATGTCCCTGCCATTTTGTTTATTTTCCCAATACACATTAAGTGTTGTTTAATGCTAACAACTATTATGAAAGCTCTGAAAATATTTTCATTAATGGCAATAGGCTCGAGGAATTACTCATTAAATTTCATTAAATCTTCATTTTCCAAGGTATTAAATTATCATTATTTCTCCAAAAATATTTATTTGAGGTTATTATACTGCTAAAGAAATAGTCTCGTCAATCTATGGAAAAATCATCTAGACAACAGTTTTTTGGTGATACTCTGAATATCTTTGGTCATGAAGACCATAACTTACTATGGTTAAGAGAATATTTGTATTATTCTTCTCTTCCTGCACAGAAAGATGTAATTTGGGCATCTGGAATTGCTCGTGTTGGGTGTGTTCATGAGGTTTTTGATTGTAATGAACTTTTTGCATGGTGTGTGGACAAGTACGTGCCAATTCAAATAATTATACAGCTCCAAGATCATTCTTTAATTTCTCTTTCACCTCAAGTTTTTCGCAAGATGTTAAAGCTTCCAGATCCGACTCCTACTTTCAAAGGTGAAGATTGCAGAGATTTTTTGAAGAAATATAACAATGGGATTGGCCTCCTACTGAAATATTTGGAGAATCCTGCATCTATCCCAATAGACATAACCAAAATCAAGGTTGAATATTTTTAAAACCCTTATCGAGAAATTGCATGTTTATTTACCAAGTTGACAGGTGAGGAAATAATTACTTCTATCTCTCGCATGATTTTATATATTATGTATTTTACAGTACAAAAACAAGCCATTTTTTATTGGGGAAAATTCATTTCTATCAAAATGTCGTCCCAATTATCACACTATAAAAAGGACAAAAAATTATTTATGGCCTCTTATATGATATTTTCTATTGTGAATTGTTGTCAATTCCCAAACTTAACCATTAGTAAGAGGGTGAATTGTGAAACAGATCTAGTTACCTTTATGTATCAGGCATTATGGAGACATAAGACCCCTCTGATTTTCTATGAAGTTTATAATAATTTTGTTTCAGTCTCCAAAAGGCTATTGCTGGGCGAAAACACTTCAAGGATATTTGATCAAGCTACCATATCTTTAGAGAAAAAAAGGGACAATAGAACAAATGGAGAATCACAATGTCATAAGGATATTTTTCTCGAAAGATAATCTTTCTTGTAGTGTACCTTTTTCACTACCGAGGTTTTCGAACCTCTCAGTTACCATTCTATACATGGATTTTTACATAATTCATACTGAAATTATATAACCACATGAATTCAAGCAAAATAATACATTTAACTCAGAGTAAAACATATGAATTATTGTTATATTCAACAAGCATTTAGCCTTATCATATTAATTCATATACACAGCGGAAAACATGATAATATATACATCACAGTCATGTGGAAATGTGATAAGAACATAATTAAATACTTATCTTGAAATAGTGGCGAAATCCACCAACAAAATGCAAGCCTTCCACGAACCTCCCAGTCGTAGACCGCACTGCTCCTCAACTCAACAGTGGGTCACCCCCGAGCTGGGACTGAGCTCCACCCTAGGGCAAGGAATCCTGACTTAGGTTGAGGTTACAGGGAAAAAAATCACTCACAACCACTAGGAAGGAATTCGCTCCCAGGAATCTCCCATGCTCACTGCCCACAGACCCTCATTCCCCACATGCCTGTTCCACCCCAGGAGAGTGCACCTTCTCTGTCACCTGGATAGTCCTTCGGTTTCCAGTCTCCCTTACCTTNAGGAGCTCTCTCCTTCCTCTGCGCACTCTCTCACCTGGAGGAGTCGCTCACAGACCAACAAGCCTCACGCAGTCCAGTACTACGTGGCCACAACAACCCACGGGGAAAACAGACAAAGGCTTCCCAACCTGGTTCAGCAGTCACAGGATGATCTCATGGTCGTGTTTTCGGAATAGGGACACCACGCATAGGTTAGCTCAGCTTTTCCCGAACAAACAAGGATTATACCACTCGAGTCCAACACAGGGTTCCTGTTCAGGAAATGCGCTCCCTGGATTTATTAGAACCAGACACAGACTCCACAGTTCTGGACAGGGGTGTACACAGATTCTTCAGGACAAACAGAAGAGACATGGTTGCTTGGCATGAAGAAATACTTCCAGCTGCAGAATTATTCTTCTCATGCAAAAGGAAGAATTGCAATGTACCAACTGAAAGGAAAAGCATCCATGTGGTGGGATCAGT
>SNQJ01S0152714.1:29199-45187 GCA_010110895.2 Picea sitchensis | reverse complement strand
CCCAAGTCCCCTTTCTTCTTTGTGTCTTTGGATTTCATCAATCAGATCAGCTTATACATTGGTGATATTGGTCCATTTACATTTGTTTTTCATTTTTCCATATGCTCATAGTTTTAGTTAATTTTAATTTGTTTTTGTTTATTGTTTTATTGTTTTCTCTTTCTAACCTTTTACCTTACAGCTGTCATGCCTAGCAAAGCCCAACTGGGCATGTAAGCACTCTTAATTTGCTCATCAAGTGACGAATTGGGTGCAAACACTTTGTGCCTTGGATTTCTTGCACGTGGCTCCTGTCTGTGTGGTTGGTCTCTTACTTCCCCCTCGTTCCTATGTGTTGGGATTTGGGGTGGTCTCCTGAGCTCCCTCAACCTATTTCTATTGTTCCTTGGTTGACTGTGTATTCTCCTTCTTCCCCTTCTGGGTCTCTATCTTCTTTGGCCCTTTGTCTTTCTTTTTTGTCTTGCCTTCGCCCGTTCTTGGTATCTTGAGCTCTTGGATTTCTGGGGGTTTCATTTCTCCCTGCTTTGCCTCTTCCTCTGCTGTTCTTTCTGGCACTTCCTTGTTAATGGATGGAATCCTATAGTCATCAGGACATTTTCTAATGACCATATCAATGTCACCCTCTATGATGTAGTAGCGCATATCTAGCCATTGTTTCTCTGGATCATTATTTTCATGTATCCACATTGTTTGTCATGTGGCCTGGAATTTGGCGATGTCTGCATATCGCGGGACAACTTCTGGAGTAATTCTCCACATATTGGAGATGGCTTCTTGGAGGTCATGTAGGTATCCTTCAATGATGGATCCATTCATCCTCTTGTGACTGGTGCTCGCCATCGCCTTTAGTATTGAATACCTCTTTCCCTCGTTTGGTTTGGATCCGGTACAGAAAGTTACATACCTTGGCTCTTGCCATCCCATGAGTAGTGGAAATGTGTGCCTAGGTCCTACACATCCTTGCAGTCCTCTGGTAAAAAGTTCAATAAGTATGTCACCCAGATCATTGAGCTGCCTTCTGTGCACTAGTCTGCAACTGCAACAACTCCAATTGGGACTTCCTCCTTGTGGAATTTCCTTAGCAGCTTGCAGGATAATATTTCCATGCCCAATTTCATGGTTGCATTGTTTATCCGCTTGATAATTATCCCTATTATCCCCTTGGCAGTGCCATTCTTCTTCTTGATCTCTTCAGCTAGCACTTTCTCCTTGGTTTTTTCATCTAGAAACAATGTGGGATCCATACCCTGAATTGGTAATCTTATTATTTGCACAATAAGATCAATGGTTATGGGGACGGGCTTGTCCATCCATATGTCCTCTCCATGTGTGACTTCTAGAAAATTCTTGACACATGTTGCTTCATTCTGGCCTCTCCCAAAATGTGGTAGATCGAGCAGACCTAAAATTCCCATTTTCTCCAGCTCAGTTTCTCACTGATACGGTTGATCAATCGGTTCTCTGAATGGATTCTTTATCGTAGTCTGTAAAAATACCCTCTTCACAAGTTTCGGGAACTTGGATTCATCTTCCACATCAATATGGTCTAAATATTTGAGCTTCCCGGCATGCCCCAACATCTTTGGTCATACATGTACCCCCTCTAGTATGCACGGTAGAACAATTTATGTTGTTAATTTCTTGCGAGGTGACCTTGGTGTTTTTATCTTGTATTTCTGCTGCTATGGTGGCTATCTCGAAGTTCCAATGGCTTCCAGTTGTTCCTCTGTATGCCATTCCGACCAATCTAAGGCATATTCATGTGACTCCCTAGCTAGGTGGTCTGAGATGGTCGTCTGAGACTCATATGGCTCCGCTACTATTGTCAGATTTGATGCCATACCATTAACTTTCGAAACTGCTTATGTATTCTCTAGTTGCACCTCCTTCAAGGTTTCTGCTTCCTAGTTCTATGGTTCCTGCATTGTTGCGTCCATATCTACATTCATGGCCTCTACTTCTGGCTGCTGAATTTCTTCCAGTATCGGTGTGGGTTGTACTGGTATCGTCTCTGGGGATGGTATTTCATCGATATTGATGACCTACAATGACTGTTGTTCACCTTCTTTGGCCTATCCTCATGACCTGGTTTGAACTTTGGTTTGCCTGGTGGTTTGGCTCACTTCTTCTTGCTTAGGTGGTGTCATGGCAGTGAATGTCAAATGTCTTCTGGGTTTGAATGGTCTATGTGGTCTCCATGAACTCTCTTTGTGTTCTTTCCCCTCTGTCTCTCTCTGCCTGTTCTCTCTTCGTGAATAGACTATTGGCTCCCTCCCTCGTGTGTTGTATGGATTTCCCATGAAGATTTTCTAAGATGCTTCCTTGATTATGGGTTTAATGCACCTTGATCACTAGTTCAATGCATATTTGGTAGTTTCAAACTTTCCATTACTCCTGTTGTGCCTTATCCAATTGGTGCGTTTAATGTGGCTTCCCATCGGTCCTTGTCGTCCTTTAATTCCACCTAGTGTTGTCATGTTGTCCTTCTTTTGTCGACTCTGCTTTTCCCACTTGTTTCCCTTTGGATGTGACCATTGTCATCCTTCTCGTTGAGTTTGTGTTTCTCTCTTCATGTGGCATTTCTACTTCTGGCGCACTGCGCCCTCTTTGTTTCTTTCCCTTTTGGTTCTTTTTTTCTTTTTCTTTTAACTACATGGTGGGTGGTCAACTGTCCTTATACAGCTTCAATCATCTCCCATTGATCATCCCTATGAGTTTTGTGCCTGATAAATATCTTAAATATACAACTCCTCCTTCTATGACAGATTTTACTTCGTATGGTCCAAACCAATGCATCTCGAGATTTCCTAGGTGTTGTATCGATTGGTTGTCATACATTAGCACTAGATCTCCTTCCTTGAACATTTTCTTCTTGATGTGTCTATTGTGCCAATCTTTATCTCATGCTTTCTGAACTTTTTGGTGCAATCCTACCAATATTCGGTCTTCCTCCATGGTCAGTTATTGATCCAGTCTCTCCTATACTGCACGTTGTTCTGTCATCTGTGTGATTGTTGCTATGCGTAAGCTTGGGACTAAAAATTCTAATGGAACCACTACTTCTTGGCCATAAACTAGTTTAAATGGTGTGTGCCCTGTCAGGATTTTACATGTAGTCCTGTATTCCCATAATACTGTTGGTACTTTGAGGTCCCAGTTGTCCCTGTTGACATTACAGATCTTTTTCAGTGCGTTCTTCAGAATTTTGTTGAAGGCTTCCACTATGCCATTTTCCTGTGGATGATATGGTGTGCTCTTCTGATGATGGACTTCAAACTCTTCGTTCATAGTGCTGATGGTTTTGTTTATGAAGTGCGTACCTTGGTCTCTCATCAAAATTATTGGTCACCCAAATCGAGTGATTACTTGTTTAAACAAAATGTGCACTGATGTTTTTGTGCTGAAATGTTTTACTAGTGCGGCTTTTTCCCATCTCATTAAATATTTTGTCCCAGTGATAATGTACCTAGCCCCTGTTCTTTTTTCTGGTGGGTTGATTGGTCCCACAAAGTCTATTGCCCATTTTTCAAATGTCTATAATGTTACTTCTAGTCATAATGGCATCTCTTCCCTCTTGTTGGGATTGCCTACCCTTTGACATACATCACATATTTGACAATATTCCTTCAAGTCTCTATGAATCGTTGGCCACCATAGTCCTACCCACAATACCTTATGCATGGTATCTTTCCCTACATAATTCCCTCCTACTATTACCTCATGGGATTATGCTAAAAAACTTGGTCTTTCGTGCTCTAACACGTATCTTCGCAATATGTTGTCTACGCCTATTTTATATAAATGTCCTGCAATTAGTTGATAGTCGAAAACATGGACTACCAGGTTTTTCTTCTGCATGGTGCTATATTCTTACGGTGCAGTACCTATACTCAAGTACTAAATGATATCTGTGAAGTATTCATCATCAATATATACTGAGAATAATTGTTCATTTAGAAAGTTGTCTTATAAATTCATAGGTTCTTCTCCATTTGTGACCCTTGACAGGTGGTCATATCATGCATTCAATTTCCTTGGTTTGACTATTACTTCAAAGTCAAATTCTTGGAATAGTAGTAACCATTGAAAAATTCTCCCCCCCAATGCTGGCTTGTTGACTAGGTATTTCAGGGATGATTGATCTTTGAACATTTTAAAGTGCTTCCCCAATAAGTAATGTCTAAATTTTTGTAGTGCATAGACCATGGCTAGGCCTTCTCTCTCTATCGTGTTGTAGTTATGTTCTGAGTCTGATAACTTTATGCTCGCAAATTCTATTAGGTGATCCAAGTCTCCCACTCCTGGTTGCGCCACGATAGCTCCAAGTGTTATGGTTGATGCATCTACGTGCACGTGGAATGTCTTCTCTCACTCTGGAAATGCTAATATCAACGTGAAAACCATATTTTCCTTCAAGGTATCCATACCATGTTGACACTCGTCGTTCCACTGAAACTTTGTATCCTTCCTTAGCATATTTTCCATCAGTGCAGTGATCTACGCATATCTTTTGATAATTTTCCTGTAATAAACTATGTGTCCCAACGTCGCTCTTAGTTGACAGACTGTTTTCTATGGTGGTAAATTAACAATTACTATGATCTTTGCCGGATCTACTAATAAACCTTGTTTTCATACTATGTGGCCCAAGAGTATCCCAAACGGTGTTCTGAATATGAATTTATTTATATTTAGTGATATCTGACACTATCTGCATCTTTCTAGCATTAGGCGTAAGACTTCCACCTGGTTTTTAAACAGACTATAAACTGTCCAATCATCCAGGTATACTTAAAGAAACTGATGGATGAATTCTTTAAATTTTGCGATGACCACTATGGAGAATATTGTTGGTGCCTTCTTCAGTCCAAACGACATGATTCTGTACTAAAAATATCCCCATTTTGTCGCAAATGTGGTCTTGTATCTATCCTCATGTTTTATCTTAATCTGATGGTAGCCTGAGAATCCATCAATGAATGAGTAAGCTTCATGTCCTCCTAAATTCTCTAACACCTCATAAGTGAAGGGTGTAGGGAATGGGTCGTGTAGGCATGCATCGTTCAACTTTTTTAAGTCGATGCATATCCTGATCCCTCCTTGTTTCTTGTCCTATACTACCATTGGAATTATCCACTTTGACTCCTCAACCATTTCTATAATGTCGGCTTCGAGCATCCTGTCGATATCAGCTTTGAATTTATGTTTTTATATGGGGTTCAGTCTATATGGTCATTGTCTAATAGGTCTCGCTTCATGTTTGAGTGGTATATTCATTTTTCCTAACTCTCCATCTATCCCTTTCATCTCTGTAAATGTTGTAGGAATCAAGTCATTGTATTCGTGCAACAACTCTGTAATGATTTCTATTGTTTTCTCATCCCAGTAGTCTCCAATGTTGGCCATTTTGGGATGCTTGGCTGTCCCAATGTTGACTTTATTTACTTTGATCGGCATGGCAATGACTTCTAATTCCATGGGTGGTCCCTCCACATCTCTTTCTCCTTCTACTTCTTCGATCTGAATATCGTGTGGATCATCTTCATCCGGTTCTTCCTCCTTTTCATGGTAACATGACAACAATTCCTTGACTATCTGTTTGTTCCATTTTTGTTCTTCTGTGATCAATTCTATTTTTGGTTCTTTGATGAATATTAATCCTCTTTTCTGTTTAAGGGTTGCATCTATGTTGGTGTTCTCATGTTCGAATGAGAAAGCGATTGAAATTTTTTGTTGCAATGTCGTCCATGTCACAGTTCCTTTGTGTAATTCCTAGTCTGTATACCAGTTCCCTGGTATGCCCTCTAGAGTGTGTATGAAGTGATAAGGCCATTCCTCTGGGGGTGTCATTTTCCATAATGTTCTACATGCCTCCAAGTGTTCCGCTAGTGCTCCATGTCCATTGTGCTTCTATTGTTTTTCGTTTCCCTGTTCTGCACCGAACCTTATGTGAAGTAATCACTTACATTGGTACCAGCCTGTGATTGTCTCTTTGTGTATGCCCCACCATCTAACCAGTGTGGCCTTTAGTACTAGATCAAGTGCTAACAATCTATGGTTATCTAACACTACCTCTTCGTATTGTGTCAAGAATGTTTCCAAATCATTTTTTCTATGGAATCTGGGTGGTTCCCTGATTTCTGTGCCTACCCATCTTACTACGCGATCTATTCTCGCACATATTCTTGTGGATACTTTGTGTAGCCTTTGCTACCAGTTCTCTAAACTGGTGTCTGAGTCTGTTGCACATGAAGTAATTCTCCACCAACTAAGTATCCCATCTGCAATTGGGTTTACATAATCCTCATCGCGTGTAGCTATTCTGTACAACTGGCTGATTTCCTCTAAGTCTAGGCAAGTAGGTTCTACAAATCTCTCCCCTTCATATGGGTCTAATGGCACGATGAACCTTGCATTTTTGGTCATTTTTGGTCCATGGGTGAACTAATAGTTTTTTGACGATGATGGATTCATGTGACCATTTGCGAACGAAAATTCAGTGATAACAGAGGCCCCCTTATGTATGAGGTTAGGAGGATACATATAGCCAAAATACATCAATGTTTCTTCTACTAAGAGTACCATTGTAAGAAAGAGCGAAGAGAAGAGTGTCAAGAGTGATCTATTGGAGGGAGAGGTGAGCCTATAGGACCCAAACCTTTCTCAAGGCATAAAAAATAAAAATTTGTACAAACGAGGTGGGCATGCCCCATGCTCGTGTCATGTAACTCAAAAAAAGGTTTAATACAATAACTAAAGCTATGTGTTGGTGGAGATGACTGTAGCACCCTCGGGGGCGGGTTGATAATAGCAAAGGAGAATTTTGATGGTGAAAAAACTATGAAAAGGGGCGATGACACCTATAAGAAGCGTCGATGATTCACAGGCATTGATGGCCTAACAATGTTCAGAGGTATTTGGAAAATAAAAACAGCTGCAATAGTCACAAAGTAAGACCCATCACAACATGAGAAAGTGTTGAAGTCGAATGTCATGGGGGTCAACAACAACAAAAAGAAATGATGGTTCTCTTTGTGTCGTCCGAGACTCCTCATTGTGAAGGTAATGAGAGTCAAGATACTGTCGCCCATCTGGAAACTATGCTGATGTTGACAGAAAGGGAGACACAACTCCATGAAGTGGAGGGCTTCATGAAATCCACTAGACAAGATCAAGAATTGATGAGTAACATGGACAAAGTCAGAGAGTGGTGAGACTCGAGACTGCCCTTGGTTGGGGATAAAGGGGGTGTGGAAGCAACCATAAAACTGGACCTAGCGTCAGGGGGAAGACTAGGTGTGGGTTAGAGGGTGCCAGAGGCATGAAAAAGTGGATAAAATCAGAGATCATGGGTACAAAGATGGTGAGATACTCAGGGTTTATGGACGATATCAACAGGAGTAGAAGAAAATGGATTCTCCAACCAAGGGTGACATGGGTTGTAGTTCCAAAAGGGAATAAGGTCACCAATGGTGACGACAAAAAATCTATGTAAAATGCTAGAAACAAAGGATTTATACAATTACCAAAAGAATAAAAAATAAGTTGGGATAACTATGCAGATACAGAAACTGGTGCCCCAGTGTAAGATGGCTTGGCCTATGACGACGCAAGTTTCTTGGGAAAGAGGTGGAGGGTGGGGGGGCCATAGGTGGGTTTTTGTATTAGGGAAGTGAAATGGAGGACAATCTGCAGATGGGAAAATTGAGTGTGGAGGAAATGGATGGTGAATGCTATTGTAGAAGTGAAATCAAGAGAGAACCATGATGGGATATCCTGGGAATCCATTGGGTAGGTTAGAAAAATGAGGAAAAGAAGTATGCAGTTGATTCTTAAAAAATGCGTAAGACTAACGGGACTCCCAATCCTAGAGGGTGAAAACAACATGAGTGTTGAAGTGCCAAGGGGGACTATGAATGGGACAACTCATGTGGGGAAGAGTGCTACCGAGTGACAGTACCAAAATGAAGTGGAGGTGACGGTACTATAGAGCCGGATATATGGAACCTAAAGGTAAATGTCAAAGGGTGTTACTAGATATGAAAATGATATTCAAAGGGAATGACTGCATGCCAGTATCAATGATATACCTAAAGGGGTAGCGCGGATGGAGGATGACCAAGTACCCACACACATGAAAACTAAATACCTGACGTGAACAATGTCTGAAGATAAAGAAAATATAACAATTATTCAATAAGAAGTAAATGTGAGCACGCGTACCTGAGTGTCGGTATGATAAAAAATGCTCCCCGAGGGTGGAGGATGGAAAGTGGCCTGGGGAATATGATTGTGTAGGTGATGGGATTCTGGTCCTGTGGCTGAAGTTGAATAAAAAAAAGGAAGTTCGGAGCTCCTGGAATTGAGTCTAGAATGTTGGAAAAAAGGACTATATATAGTTGTAGGGCCCACAATGCCACCTCATTTGTACTTGTTGTCTTAGTGAGTGGACGAGCTGTTAGAGAGGAGGTTTGGATATTTCGGGTGATCGAGGCATTTGTTCTATGATCCATGAGTTTCAGGTTAGTTGTCATATCCTCCTGCATAGGACTTAGGGTTTTGTTTTTCTTCGAAAGGGTTGTATGGGGGTCGTACAGGGGGTTTTAGTGAGTGTGGGCCCCCTAGTGTACGGGCGATCAAAGGATTCTCATGCATGAGTGTGCGACTGTATAGTGTACAACCATGCATGGGAGCACTTAAGGGAGGAAAACATACCCGCATGGGGTGTGTGCCTATGTGGTTCATAGCTGCGCATGCATGTGTGGCTGTGTTCCTAACAGTCGTGCATGTGTGCACAACTGTGTAACCAACAGTTGTGCCCTAAGGCGCATCTGTTTATGTGACAGGGGTGCATGTGTGTGCCCCTATATTGCCGACAGGCACGCATGACTGCATGACTGTGGGATAAACATGTGTGCATATGTGCGCACCTATGGGGAAAACAATCGCGCCTTTGAGGCAAAGCTAAAAAGTGTAAATATTTTGACGTGTTGGAGATTTTCAGATGTTTTTATGGGTTATGATTGTTGATCAAGTACTGTATATGTGGATGCAGGTGACAAGGTTTGACGATGTTGATTCATTAGAGGGAGAGGGATTGGTCACACCTGAGGGAGGCAATGACCAATGAGGAGTTGAATGTTCATGATACTTTGGCAGCTTGTGGGTTGCTGAAGTTCTTTGAGTGCCCCCTGATACGAGCTCAAGAGTTTTTACTGTAGTTCCTGATTGGGATGTGGGATCTGGATTGGAATTGCTTCATTGTGCAGGGTGAGGAGCTAGCCTTCATGACGATGGAGGATATATACTTTATGACTGGGCTCCCATTTCGTGGAACCTCGTTACCAGCAGATCTCATGCTACCCAGGGATGGGCAGTTGGTTACCCTAGCCTGGAGGTATTGTCTAGAGGAGAACTTCATGATGGGTTCTATGGTTAGCATTGGGGAAATGGATGCCCTTGTACATTGTTGTGTGGCAGCGATGGTGATGAGACTATATGGGTTGCTCGCGACTCGGCAGATCAGTGGGGGTCAACTAAGGGTGATGCAGAGGGCACTAGTGGGTGAGAATTTCTCCTGGTGCATGATGATGCATGCCAAGATGGTAGGGAAACTTGACATGTGTCATGCTGAAGACTCAGGGGAGTTCCCCTTTGGGTCTATATTGGTGGCATGGTTTTTAGAGAGGTTGTCAATGCTACATCCTAGAGTGATTTTGGGTGCGCTAGGGGTGCAAGAGTCTCGACTAAGGCGGTGGGGGGATCTTGGTTCGCCATGGTGGTGGGGAGGGGGGGCACTATTTTACACCTGAGATTGCATGAGTGTGGCGTCCAATGCCACAGATTATTCTCCAGTACCCGTGCAGTGGGGTAGACTTCTGGGAGGACCCATAGATGGTGCTTCCCCCTAGCAAGGTGTTTGACCGGAGAGGTATGTGGATCTATTTGCTTTGATGATTTGATAGTTAAATAGTATAGCATATATATTTTGATTTATGGATGGATGTTAATTCTATCATTTGTTTGTTGTGTGTGAAGATGTGGGACCACGGTCGAGAGGTTGTGCTGGTCAGGGCACCAGTGAGACTACCATGGAGAGAGCCACAAGTTGGGGAGACACGACAACGGGATGAGGGTGGTGCGAGGTTGGAAGAGGGGAAGAGAGAAATCTAGAGGCACCAATTTGATGACCCTGGGGCAGGTCCTTCACATGATCCTCTGATGGAGGCTAGGGGCGATTTTGGGGATATTCTCTGTTGCTTGGAGGTGGTGCTACAGGGAGTGTCCGAGGGCATGTGGTCACAGATCCAGGATGAGGGAGTCCTGGAGAAATGCGTGGGTGTTCCATTAGTGTGGTGGACCATGGTCCGAAGAGCAGTAGTAGTAGGTGTTGTGATGACTAGGAGGTTTCCCCCAGGGTTAGAGGGACTGGTGGCTAGTGGGGTACCACCTCCTGAGAGAGGGTCAGATGGTAGTTCTCAAGAGGCACCATGAGTGTCTCTATATGTACTTTTGTATTTTTTGGTATTTATATAGGCCTGCGAACCTACTTGGTGTGGTGACGCTAGTTTTATATCGATAGGGGCGAGGTGGTGCACTGGACTACGGATGTTGTATATGTACTATATTTTTTGTAAACATTTTGATGGAACATTTGACCGATATATATATATATATATTGGGATCATTGTGATCTTCACATGTGTTTTATGTTTTTTGTTGATGATGTCTAATTTATATGTTGTGACAAATTATTGATGTTTGATGTATACGTATTGGTAGCTTGATGTGATAAATGCCAATCTAACACTAGGTTAGCCATGTTATCTTCTATTTGATTGAGTTGTCTTGGAATATGTGTAAATGTAATGGAATCAAAATGTCAAGATAAAAGTATAAGTTGCAGGTATTTTCGAAAGAGGCAAGGATCGCGGACACAGTACACATTGTTGAGTTGAAGGATGACAAGTTGGGAATCTAGTAAGATGCTAAGGTGAAAAATATGATGGTGGCTAGCCTTGGCGAGGAGACCAATGACGGTAGTATATTTTTCTTGGTTGTTGGTTGTTGAGGCCAAACATATGCCTCTAAAGTGGAGCAGTTCATGTGAGGGGGAATAGATGGCCCAACCAGCCGAAGCGAGATTCTGTGTCCAACGACTAGCTCCGTCGGTGTAACCGATATGGTAAGCCGATGGAGGAGGTATCTGTCAATAACACAAATAGTAGATTAGATGCAAGGTGTGTGGAGAGAATATTAAAAACTCTAAAAACAAAGCATATGAAAAAGAAAATCCCAGTGTAGAATGGATACGCTTAGGCATAAAATTTCTTTAAGTACAACCCGTTGACGAGTTCTTTGAGAGGGTGGCCTTTGGGAGAGGCCAGAATGTATGCACCTTTAGTGAGGCAATGTTGGATTATGTAAGGTCCATGCCAAAGTGACTCGAATTTTCCATGGCCAAGGGTGTCATCAATGATATAGTAAGCAAGGACGAGGTCGCCTTCATTGAATGAGCGAAGGTTGACATGGCGATCAAAGGTGGCCTTTGACCATTTTTTGGCTGCCTCATTGTTTTGTAATGACTATCGACGATCCTCATACAATGACTCTAAGTTCAACAAACATTGTTCCATTGGAGCAGTGTTGGGTAATAGTTCAATAGTGGTGCGTAAGGTGGGAATTTCGCACTCGATGGGAAGAGTGGCCTCGACCCCGTGGACTAGATGAAATGGTGTGAAACCAGTGGCAGTTTTAACTGTCGTGCAATAAGCCCATAGCATGGAAAATAAAATATGATGCCAATTGGTCTTATGTTTGTTAACCGTGCATTGCAACATGGTTTTGAGGACCTTGTTGACTGCCTCTACCTGTCCATTGGAATGAGGGTAGTATGGGGAGGAGAAATCATAGGAGAAGCCTAACCGAGAGGAGGGTTTGATAAATATCTCATTCTCGAAGTGTTTCTTGTGATCGGAGACCAGCTAAAGTGGGACTCCAAAGAGGGAGATGACATGGTTGAAGAAGAAGTGTGTTGTGGTGTCAACGGTCTTGTTAAATGTAGGCATGGCTTCAACCCACTTAGTGAAGTAATCAATTGTGATGACGATGTATTTGTGTCCATTGCTAGATGGAGGGTTGCAAGTCATGAAGTCTATGCCCCATTTGCAGAAGGGTCCAACAGTAATGATCGGGTGGTGCTCGTTCTTTATTGGCATAAAGATGACATTTGTCACATCGTTTCATAGCATGGATGCAATCGTGAAACATTGTAGGCCAAAAATAACTAGCGCAAATGATCTTTTGAGTGGTGGACATCCTAGAGAGGTGACCCCCACAAGTGTCATTGTGGCAGTTGTTCAAGACTCGATCAACCTCGTCGATATTAAAACATCGGCAAAGTACAGTGTCAACCCATCGCCAATATAAGATATCACTGATAAGTTGGTAGTGGGGAACCTGGTGACAAATACGTCGATGATCGTCTCGAGAGAGGTGGTTTATGAATTTCTGTGTTCGGAGGTAGATGAGAAGATCGTCATACCAAGGGTCATCCGAGGATATGTAAAAGAAATGTTCGTCGGGGAAGTCAGAATTGACAGGGGTATGGGTGGTATTGGAGGAAAATGTCATGATGAATTCGGCGAGGGTGAGGGATTTCTTTATCTTAGGTGTTGAAAATTCAAAGTCGTACTCCTGAAGGATGACGATCCATCGGGAAAATTTACCATTAATTTACCAACAACTGAGCAAGTATTGCATGGGATTGGAATCTGCTACAACTTTGGTAGTTTGAAGCAAGATGTAATGGCACAATTTATGGACTGCGAGGACAACTGCAAGGGCCAATTTCTCTTCATTTTTATGTTTCAAGGGTGTCCCTGAAAGAATTTTACTAATGTAGTAAATTACATGCTCACGATCATCATCCCCTAGTTGGATGAGAACTCCTACTACTGAGATGGTTGAGGCCGAGATACAAAGGATGTAGTCACGGTTATAATCAAGTAGGATAATTAACGGGGCATTGGAGAGGGCCGTTTTGAGATCATCAAAAGAATTTTGGGCATGTTCGTCCCATTGGAATGGGATATCATGATGTAAGAGGCGAACAAAACCATATGCCCAAGTGGCATAATTGGGGACAAAGCGACGTAAAAATTTATCTTTGCCTTGTAGGCTCTGTAGTTGGCATAAATTCTTTGGTGGGGGAATTTCTGTGATGGCTTGGACCTTGAGGGAGTCGGCTGTGATGCCGTGTTGGGAGACGATGAATCCAAGGAGGCATCCAACCATGATGAAAAATACACACTTGAGGGGATTTAATCGGATATTGTAATGATGACATCTATGGAATACAATGTGTAATTCATTCAGGTGTTGAGTGCATTTTTTGGAGTGAGCAGTGAGATCGTCCAAGTAGGCGAGAATGATTTGAGCCAGATCATGAAAAATGCATGTCATGGTGCGTTGGAAAGTGGCTCCTGCATTATTGAGGCCGAAAGGAATGAAACGATACGCAAAAGTGCCCCAAGGGGTAGTGAATGAGGTTTTGTACTGATCGACTTGGTGAATTTGAATTTGGTTGTAGCCAGAGAAACCATCCATGAAGGACAAAGCCTCGTGACTAGTGCAATCATCGATAATTTGGTCGATAAAGGACATTGGAAATTTGTCTTTGGGATAGGTGTGATTGATATCGTAGAAGTCTATACAGATGACGATAGTGCCCTATTTTTTGTTGACAGGGATAGGGTTGGAGACCCATGACATATATGCAATGGGGTAGATGAACCCTACAGTGCGTAATTTGTTGATTTTGGCCTTGATGGCTGCCACTTTAGATGGGTGTAGTGGACGATGTTTTTGATGAATAGTTGTGATATCAGTCTAGGTGTCTATACGATGTTCGACAATAGAGGGGTCAAGGCTAGGCATCTTTATGTATGACTAGGAAAAAATTTCCCGGTATTCCTGGAAGAGAGCTTTGTAGGTGGTGATTTCTTCAGGAGAGCATGTGGCACCAATGGTGATTTCCTTTACGAGCCCAGATTTGATGGAAATATCGATTTTCATGGTGGGGGAAATATTGGCCATATTGCCTTCTTCAAAAGAGTTAGGGGTAGGGATAGGGTTATTGAACCAATCGATATGCCCCGTTGGGAGAAAATATTTGGTTTCCGCTACGTATATGGTGTTTGGGTTCAGAGGTGTGAAGGCTTCCTATGAAGGAAAAAGAGCTCTATGGTGGAGCGTGTCCCATGGGAAATCGGGTTTAGTTAACTCTTCAAGGATGTCTTTTTCGTAGTGAAACTCTTGAAAATATAGGGGATCGAGAGGAGTAACTTTGGTGATGGTCACTGTAGGGTTGTTTTCTAGTGGTAATGATGTAGAGGGGGTATCACAAGGAGGTTGCGATGGTTCGCTCGACATAAACCAAATATCAAGATATGGTGGGTTGAAAATAGTAGTCGGGCATAGAATTTTCGTGGGGAAATGAATTGGAGAATTAGGGGGATTTGGGGAAAAATCCTCATATAAATCATCCAGGAACCATGGGGGAGTAGGGAGTTCCTCATGTTCCGACAAGAAGTTATGAACCACATCAAGTGATGGGGTAGGAGTACTCACTGGTCCTGCTGGATAGGGGGGGTGTAGTGATTTGAATTAGGGCTAAGTGGTGATGCCTGTATTCAATGATCATAGGACATTGATATGTGAAATGATGAAGTGATTCGCATAGAGAGCAGGGACATCTCATACGTTTGTTGACTGAGGTCATGACATAATGGATGTTAGTGAAATGTGTTGGGTTGGGTTCTTGTTGAAATATTTGGCATACGACTATTAGTGTCTATTGGAATTGAGGTAACGCTGGACAATGGTGTGTGTAATGGCCATATTTTGAAAATATGGCGCATGTGAATTTGGTTCATAGTCCTTTGTCACTTTTGTTCGGGGAGATAGCATCAATACTGGATGAAGCGATGAGCAGTGGTGGTGCTCGAGGTAGTTGAATTAGATTGCGTAGCTCGGGTAGACATGGGCATTTGTTGGTGGGGTGTCTGTCTTTCTCGCATAGTGCACAAGGAGGTTGGACACACAAGGGGAAGTGGAGAAGCAGGCTCTTTCTTTTGTCATCTTCCCCCAGCGGTAGTAGGGGTGTTGGGGAGTGGGAGTGTGAGTGGGATGGTGGGGGTAAGTATGGGAATCTGCATCAGGATTCCTTCTGTTTGGGGAGGGAGGGATGGTTGAGGGACCATCTTAGGAGGATGTAAATACCATATTGGGATTGCCAACACCATGTTAGGGAGGGTGAGCGTCGCATCTACCTAGAAATATTGTACACCTGATGGGGGTAGAATTAAGGGATTTGGGTAATGTCTTGGGGGACTGTTTCCCAAACCGGGATATGGCCCTGAGGGAGGGGAAGATCAGGGATGGGTAGAGTTGAATAAGTTCTAGAAGATTCCTGAGGGAGGTATTCTGTGACTAGTGGGACATCAAGGGTGAAAGAGGCCTCGGTGGGAGGGAGAGTAACTTTAGTTTTCATTCCGTTGGTGGAAACGACACATACTTGTGCAGAGGGATGGATGAGTGGTGGTGCTCCATGGTATGTCCCTAGAAAGGATGGGTCCTTGAAAATTCTGGGGCCCATCTCGATGAGTGGATAGGCATCTGGATTAGTTTGGACAAAAGGGAGGATGTTGTCAATGTTGGAGGAAGGGTTAGGATCATAATGTGATACCTGATCGATGGTGATGATCTTTTCATTATGGGGAAACATCATGGTTTGGAATACAGAAGAGGCGACTGCCTTCTTAGCATACATGTAGCTGCGACCAAACAAAATATTATAGTCGAGTGGGGCATCGATAACCTCAATGTCTATAAGGATGGATTTTCCCCCGAGTTTGAAGGGGATGTTTTGGAAGAGCCCCTAGGGAGATGAGGGTCATCCGTCATAAGCTCTCAGAGTAATGGCGGA
>SNQJ01S0152714.1:0-17642 GCA_010110895.2 Picea sitchensis | reverse complement strand
ATGTTGACATCCTTGACTGCTCCATAACCGATTTCCATCAATGACAACCTTAACCATCTGCGTCAGTCTTCTGTTATAGCCAAATCTCCAACATGTTCAACCAGAAAGATAAAGATAGAGAATTCCTCCCTGGCAACTTGGTCCTGAAATGGGAAGCCAGGAAAGAATATGTTGGAAATCATGGCAAATTCGATCTGATTTGGTCCAGCCCATACAGGATTTCGGCCTTGGAAGGAAAAAACGCTTGGTTATTAGAAAACTTGGATGGAGACATTCTCAATGCCCCTGTGAATGGGAGACATCTTAAACACTTCATGCAATAATGTGTTTCTAAATTCTCATTGTACATACTAATTTGTTTTCATGTTTTTTGTATAGTAAAAAATAAAAATAAATAAAAATAAAAAATAAAAATAAAACGAATAAATAAAAGTTTCTTTCATGACATTTCCTAATGATTATAATGTTATGATATTCGCAGGGAAAGTTTCTCACCAAACAATGGACTGAAAGTAATGAGAGGTGACATGCGCTGGTATTCCTATCAAGTATCTCAAAATGAAAAAGGTAATAAACGAGTAATATTTGGGTTGACAATATTGGAGCTAATAAGGATCTGAAACCTCGTTTTAAAAAAATCGAGATAAAAGTCCTAAGAAGTACGAATGAAATAAATTATCAATTCATTTTTGACAAATGATTCAAAAAAAAAAAAAAGAGAAAAAACTCACACAAAGAAGTTTGTTTTGAAATAATAGACAGGGGGGACTTAAGAAAAGGTTTTAAAAAGCTAATTAAGAAAGTCTCCAAAAACAGTCATATGTCCAACAATTTTTCTAAATAAAAAAAAAATATTATAAATAAATAAATAACCTTACCCTCCCTTGACCACAGTAAAGTCTTTTCCCACCTAACCATGGATGACTAATCATAGAGTTTCCTGAGAACAGAGGGGTCTCGCTTGGATCATGAAAACTCTCGAACAAACTTTCAAGAAAGAGAGTAGGTTGTGTTTTTAAGTTCTTTGACATAAGCTGAATCACAAACATGTCTAGGTTAATCCTGGCCTTATTAGTTATCCTAATAGGAATAACTGATCAGTTTTTCTCAAGAAGGTTCCCTAGAATAAAGGTCAAAAAGTTTCCCTTAAGAAGTTCTTTGAAGCCCATGATTTTTGAAGGCAGATGAGAAGATTAACCCAGGGCTATTTAAATGAGTTGACAGACTTTGATTCTTTTTCAAACAAATATTCTCCTGAGTGTAATGTATACTCATTGATTTCCCCCACTTCAAAAATAAAATAAAATAAATGAATCTAGTTAAAAGAGATGAATAAAGGAAATCCATTATATTGATTGCCCTCATCTCAGCATTTAAATGCTTGGAAACAATGAAGTGGTGCAAGGAAAATCAATATGGGAAGTCAGATAACTTCACTGAGGTACTGAACAGGCTCATTGGTAGTGAAGCAATATCCTCATATCTGATAAAAGATATTATACATGAGATGCTCTAGTAATTTCTCTTCTTTTCGGTTGGATTTTATCATAGATTTTGGGGATACCCTTACTGGACACAACACAAACACTTACTTTGATGAAAATGGAATCATGTTAAACCTGATAGGATGGTTGGTTTGGTTTTGATTATCTTACACGATTTTGAGCTCAGTTTCAGGAGAAGAAGTTTACTGAAAACCCGCTTGAGATAGTCAGAATTTTTGTCTTTGTAGAGATTTTCAAGGTTAACGTTAAGACCCTACTCTTATTCGGTTTTTCTCCAAAATATGTTTCACAAAGCCGAATCATTAAATCCATTACCAAATGAAGGCACTTGGTCTGCATTTTTTTCTCATCCCACAAGGAGACGAGATCCCTAGATGGAGCCTAATGTTGACACAAAGTTTAAATTTTTCTACCCTTGAAAACTAAAGCTTCATCTTTTCTTAGGTTGTGGAGCTGCCCTTAGTCCAAAAGCGGAAACAAAGCTTTCCGTTCCTTTTCGGTTTTTCTCGAGGTATAGTCTTCAACCATCCTAATTTCCCGGTGCCGAAATACTGAAATTGTTTAACATATTAAAAAATTAAAAAGGGGGGAAGAAATAAAGGTTACTTTTTCCGTCGCTTTCCACAAAGCGCTCTTTAACCCATAATTAACTAAGCTCCTAAACACAATCATCATTCCCTTAATATTTTGCAATTCGGGTCTTTATTTCTACTAAAGTGCTTTCAAACTCTAAACCGTCGAACTCCTGACCCTCATTTTTTCGAAAAGTTAAAAAGGTAATTAATCGTTAACCTTGATTAATCAAATCCCTAATACGTGATTTAGCGCCTCACTAATCCAAAACGCAAAATCGTGTTTTATCTAAACAAGGTTTAAGATTAAGGTTAATTTGATTTCGAAACAGGATTAGTGATAACTAAGTTGCCTTTCGCATTTCGGGAATTGAGGAAGGCAATGATTTTTGAAACTCCAGTTTCGAAATCGTTGATATACGACAGTATTAATAATGGATAAGTGAAGATATTTTTGACGCGAAAGCGTATCTCCAGGCATATCTTTCCATTAAAAAGCATTAATTTTTCGTCGTCTGTGTTTGTACACCGCTATAACACAAAATTAAAGGTTAATAAGGTCTTATATTTCGAACTTCATTGTTATCCTTTACATCTGCAGCAAGTTACATTTATATGGTTTTATACACATTTTCTCTGTAAATAGGTCTCTGATCCAGTGAAGATATCATGGCACCTAAGAAGGCACCCAAGAAAAGAGAGGAAGTTGCAGAAATCTCGAGTCCATATGGAGACATTATATCTGATACAATACTGCATGCCATCGATTCCACAAAATCCTGGAGGCAGATTTTCGAGACTCTGGATTATGAAATTAAAAATTTCCCTCATGACACCGACAACAAACTTCAAGATATAGCAGAGTTTGAGCTCCACAAAATAGCTACATAGTCGTGACTTATGACTTATAATGACATGATCAGTTGGGTCTTAGAGCGAACTGACGTATAGACGAGAAGCATTCTTGACAACCGAGAGGTTGTCATTGGCTCTTTTAGAGCAAAACATGTACAAGTAATGTATAAATTATCTCCCAATCCCAAGTATATTTATAATAAAGATTTTGTGAGTGATTTTCAAAGGAAAGAATGTCTTGAGTTAGACCAAACGTATCCTAGCATAATCAAAGACTGGTGGAGAAACGAAGCAAAATTTAGGGATGAAACCCATGGTATATACGCCACAGCCTCATTGAATGAGTATATGGTCTATGTGGCGATGATGTTATGAAGAATTTTTGGGAAGAAAAGTCCCACCCATTTCCCTACATAATGGGTACCTCTTTTGCACGATCCAACATAAGGTTACAACTTCAATTGGGATAAGATTTTATCCGATAACATAGCGAAGGAGGTCATGGAATATTAGACTGCAAGATCAAAAGGCCAACCGATAGCCTTTTATATGTCTGCATACATCATGGATGATATATTCTTCTCAAATCCTTTCCCTTTGATGAATTGGATTTGGAATCCGAATTACCCAAAGCCTATTCATGAATACCATTCTAAACTTTGGGAAGAAAATGCCAAGGACTCATTCTATGAAATTTGTCATTTCATGGTGATACCACTACATCAGATGCTATACGGCTGTGCACCTCCCCACATTTCAGAGTTGGTCACATGAAACCTCAGGACAGTTGCTAACTGGTTTATAGAGGAGAATTGCATATACATCAATTTTTTTGGGTGTTCAATCCCTCCACATGCACTCCCAAAATTCCCCCCTGACAGACTGGTGTGTAGAGAGGTAGATCATAAAATAGTAACAGGTAGAATTGGGATAGAACTAAAAATGGATCAAAAGAAATCTTGGCCAATTTTTCCCATTCAGATTGGGAAATTTTCATTTCTCAACTTGGGTCATTCCAAAGTTGAAGTGGTAGCACTGGAGGAGGTCAAATTGGTAGACATCGAGCATAGGAAGAACGATCCTTACAAGTTAGTGGGAAAACACATGACCCACTATAATATGAAGGCTTATGAACATGGGAAGTCCCCTTGCGACGACCTATTCAAAGGCACTAAGACCTATGAGGAAGTGTTAGAAATAGTACAGACACTACCATCCGACTTGCAAGCTAGTTTTCAGACCTTCCAGAAGCATAGACGAAGTGGTCTACCCAAAGTATTGCAAGGAGAAGAAATCACCCTTCCTCAGAGACAAGAGGATACATCCCTAGGCCTCAGACAAGAAACACAAGATGAAGTCGACCATGAGAAAATTATATAGGAGACTAAGAGGTCCTCACAAAATGAAGAGACCTTACAGACAGGAAATCCAGAGACAGAAACAGAGCGGAGACCCAGGACACCTCCCGAGTCCAGTAAGTCTACTCCCCCTTTATCACCTGCTATTGATGTCAATATACCTGAGGCCATAGGAGAAACAAGATCTATAGAGCTAGGAAGTCCCATAACTTCCTTAACCCCTTTATAGTCCACCTTTGGACTCCCACAGATGGGAGCCATATATGTTGGTGACCTCACCCCTATCTCTAGAGATGGGATCCCTACTTCTGATTATTTTTTCAGAAAAAAGAGGAAATCTATTCCAAAACAAGAAATGTATATGAGAGAAGGGGGTATGGTGAATAAGCATAGGGTCTTGGTAGATGGCCAGAACTTGGAGGAGGAGGATTTCTCTACAGAGGTAGCAGGATCCATGGGAGCCATGGCAACAACAAACCTTTTTACTATGGAGAACATGAGAACAAGGATAAATAAGAGTAACCACATGATANGGACACCTCCCGAGTCCAGTAAGTCTACTCCCCCTTTATCACCTGCTATTGATGTCAATATACCTGAGGCCATAGGAGAAACAAGATCTATAGAGCTAGGAAGTCCCATAACTTCCTTAACCCCTTTATAGTCCACCTTTGGACTCCCACAGATGGGAGCCATATATGTTGGTGACCTCACCCCTATCTCTAGAGATGGGATCCCTACTTCTGATTATTTTTTCAGAAAAAAGAGGAAATCTATTCCAAAACAAGAAATGTATATGAGAGAAGGGGGTATGGTGAATAAGCATAGGGTCTTGGTAGATGGCCAGAACTTGGAGGAGGAGGATTTCTCTACAGAGGTAGCAGGATCCATGGGAGCCATGGCAACAACAAACCTTTTTACTATGGAGAACATGAGAACAAGGATAAATAAGAGTAACCACATGATATCTCAATTGCAGGATCAGTTGAAGAATGCCAAGAAAAACATTAGAGAAGAGGTTAATAAAATTCTAGAGCAGGCCAGAGCTGTTGAAAGGAAAGAAATCCAGTCACTCAAAACTAGCCTGGATGAAATGAACTAGAGGATACAAGCAAGTTAGGTGTAAGTTACTCAACAAAAGGAGCTTGTAAAAAAGCTACAAGCTAAGTTAAATTTGAAATAAGGATGGGTCCTATACTTAAATTCTTTTCAAACCCTCTCGTTAGAAGCCCATACAAAGATAGAAGATGAACAATAGAAATTGATCTCCAAAATAGAGATCATCCAAAATTACTTTCAAGAGGTAAGAAAATCCCTTGATAACATTATTTTACTGGAAAAGGAGGCTAAATATGTAAGGAATACTTTCCAGAAAGCAATTGCATGTTCAGGAAACAGGGATATGTCAAAATATCTAAAGCTTTTTGTCACAGAATAGATAAGAGGAGATATCATGCTCAAGGTATGAGAAACGAACATAGTCGAAAACAAGAAGATAATCAAAGAAATCAAAGACAACTGTGGGGGAATCTTTGATTTCTTTGGATAAGAAAGCGTTAGGTATTGAAAGAAATGACTGCTCTGAACTACTAGGGCAGATAAACATTGGTAAATAGTAGTTGAACTACAAAGAGAGATTGAAGGAGATTCGGGCGGAGATTTCACAGTTGAATGAAATTGATACCAACCTGATAGACAGATGGGTGGTACAACCTAATTTAAAGTTGCAAGTGACCAGGTTTTCCGATAAAGGTATTGAAGACCAGTTTCTGAAGGTACAAATAAAGTTTTATCTATTTGAAACTAAAGATGTTCCGACACCACCCAGAATTTTTGTTCATTTTTTGGAGAAGTGTATTGAATGTATAGCTTCAAAAGAGGGAGAGACTTCAACTAAATAGTGAAGTATCATTCAAAATCTTATGATTTTGAAATGATAGACCAACAAAAAGTTAATCATGCAATGGTTAAGGTTGCATTTTTGTGACTATTTTTCCTCTAAAAAGAAGGAGATCGCTAACCATCAAGTATTAATGATCTTGTATAAATAGGAGGGGTGAAGACTGAAGAAGGGATTTTTTCTTTCTCTAATAGAGGCATTGTGACGAAATAATTTTAAAGAGACTCAGAATTAATAGAAATGCAGATTGAAGATTCTAGATTTTGTCAAGTCTAAGTTATGTGTTTCCCTATCTTTTCATCTTTCTTTCATATATTTTATTGATGAATGCTTGACTATAATTTAGTACAAGCTCTACTGTGGAAATAATTATTCTTATTATTCAAATCATTTACAGTTTTTCCTCTGTATCAGTTATCAATAGATACAAGACTTGAAAATGTTTGGATTTCAATATCATATGCTTCATTAATATTTTTTCTTGTTTCATAGTTTTATGTTACAACGTGAGATTCCTCTTAAATCGATGTCTCACCTTGTTAATAGTTTTACGTTTTTCCCTCATATAATACATGTTTCCTTTCTTTAAAATTTAACTCAGATACAAGAAACGGCCTTTGATTTGGTCATCTTATTAATTCATGTTTTAAAATCATTCTCTTTACATTGTGAAATAGAGATAACAAAGCCTAAAAAAAAAACATAGAATTATATCTCCTTTACCTTTATCCTTCGTGACAGTACCAGTTTCAAGGTATCCTAACATCGAACTCAGTCTTTCGAATCAAACCAACATTGCTCTAAATTTATTTAACACCATCTTACAAACAACAAATAATCAGGTTGAGTTAGAATGTTCATGGGAAACAATTGAGAGAGATATCAGCATTCAATAAAACTGGGAATTCCGACAGAGACAATTGGGAAACCAACTATAGTCCTCATCTTTTAATCATTGATTTTTTTGTCCTCAACTTCCTCTTTCTTTTCAAATGCCTTGAAAGTATACTTTAGAGCCTTAAAGTATAAACTCAGGAACAACACTCTGAACGCCTGAAAAAACTTTTATGGCTCGCCACCTGACCAATGGACTGTGCCATAATGGATAAAACAAGAGTTAATGAAGCCTCATACCTGTTGCAAGAAATATGTCGTGCCATGCACGAAGAACACTTTTTCCAAATCTAGAATTTGAGCTCGCAACCTTAGTTAGGATTGTCCAATGATCATTACGCCCTTACTTTCCATCTTATTGCCGTGTCTACATTACTTCGTGAACCTGATATTATTAACCCTGAGCACGTATGTCTGAGGAGCTTAGAACACTTGAAGAATCTACGAAGGAAGTACTCATTGATCTCAGGAGCGAGAAAGTCATGTCGAAAAGAAGGATGTCTGCAAGTGTGCAAGCATCATCGACGGGAGGAGTCCAAGCTTTTCCATCGACTGTTCGTGAAGCAGGAACTTCCAGAATCATGACAAAGACGAGAATGGAGCATAGATATGATCTTGTGAATGCTAAACTGATCCCAAGAATCTCACCTACATATATACCTCCTCTGAGTGGCGTAGTGAATAGAGATAGTGTGCCTAGAGATTTTGACTATGCCTTGGTCACTGCGTACCTCTCTAAAGGGATACACGCAGTTCACACAGACCAGGATAAGATAGCAACGTTGAAGTTTAGTGACTTCAACCTTAGAGACTGTAAATCTTACACTATGCTCGCCCCACATAAGTATCTGACCAAGACGAAAGGCAAGAATTCAAAGATTATCCCCTAGCCTTGGACCAATAACCTTACATAGTCTACCTTGCTTAATGTTATGAAGATCCCACACTTCGGAAGACATAAAGAACTAAACGCACGTGTTAAGTTGTTTTTATCTTGTTACCATGGAGGATATTTATGGTTGAACCGACGTATCACTATGGATCCTACCTTTATCCATCATATCACCGAGATGAGCATGCAAGGCCCTGACCCACAGGATTTTTATCCTAGAAAAACCACGGATAGAGCATTAGTGCAGAAGATTAAAGAAACGTATGGCGATGTTGAGAAAGGAACGTGAGGCTAAAAGGTAGCCTCTATCCATAATGGAACAATGCACCTACCCTATCAACTAATTCTTGGGAAATTAGTTCACAAGAACCAGCCCACCCAAGTGATCGGATTTGTAGTCAACCTCATAGGAAAGTGCACGGAGGGTGTACAGATGAATTAGGCACAACACCTTGTAAAGCAACTGGAGCTCGACTTCTCATGATCTTGGTTGCTTTCATTGCATTGGAGATGCCGGAAGGTGTGACCTTCCTGGACATCAAGCCATTTAAACTATTTTCCATGAAGTTCAGTACCCTATGGTACTCGAACGATATGAATAAAAAATGGAAATCAAATGTCATGTTTCATTCATATTATAATCAGTTGAAAGTAGCTATCCAGTATACACCGTGCATCACTCCAAACACCCTCTATAGGTTTTCGCCCCTGATAAAGTTCAGCGCAGACAGACACTTTCTCTACATCACAATGCGTGCTCACAAGAACAAGCAACAGTTACAGTCCTATTATATATTAACAGAAGAATATCTAGAGAAGATCACAAAGGAATGGTTGATGGACCTCCTTGTTCCAGTTGACGTTGTGGACATATATGATGTAGACAGTCCACAAACTGCACAAGATCTACCCGGACCTAGCATGCAACAAAAGATTAGCGAAGTGCAAGAATTAAGTAGTGCCTCGGTGAAGACTACTTCCATCACACTAGAGAAAGAGGGTGATGATGAAGAGTTAGAAGAAGTCAAACAGAAGCAAAGAGATGAAGAATATATTTTGAAGAAGAGGAAGGGTTAACCTCAGAAACCTTCTTCCCGGTAGAAGTCCAAATCTCCCGTGACTAAGCTACAGACCACACTGACCCCAGACGACTTCAATTTCATCGTTCTAGCCCTGAATGATGTTGCACTAGAGATAGTAGAGACACAGGAGGAAAAGTAGGAGCATATGTATAATCGTATTGAGATAGATCTCCAAGGGGTGTTGCAGGCACTACAGTCTATCCAACCAGTCTCCACTATGCCTATGATAGTAGGAACACAAGAACTAGGGGATGAGCCAGCTCAACTCCAATAGATTGTTGATACAATCAAATCTCGCCTTCGACGGGCTCAAGAAGAAACAACGCAAGCCACTCAAGCTTTGACACAGGTACAGGGTGTTCTTATGGAGCCGCACAACATGTAAGAACAAGAAAATATTTCTCTCCAAGAAAAATGGGATGCAGAGAAAGAAGAACTGCAACAAAGCAAGGAATAGTTGCCCGCAAAGAAACTTGAGATAAAGGAACTGGTCAATAGATCACTTTGCTCTGTGACCGTCATCGAAGTACACACAGAAGAACAGGTTCCATAGTAGGTGGCACAACTAGAGGGAGTAATTCAGAAGCTCCAACAACACATTGCAGATCTCGAGCTTCACGCAATACCTGAGACCCTACAGGATATCAGAGACCAAAGAGAAATGACTTCCTACGGTGCATTTGATAGACTGAAAGCTCTTGCCTTGGAGTGCAAGTAGTTGAGTAGCCGCAACGCCTAGACATATGAGAATCTCATTGAAAACCTAGAGTTATATAAACTAGAGTCACAACTACAGGAGACAAAGTATGAAGCTGAAAATCTATAGACACAGTTGAAGGACCTGTCACCCATAGAAAGAATGAAGAGATCTCATGAACAATGCACAAACCAATAGTAGATCCATACGATCCATAGCAAAGTGATGGTAGTGACTGAACAACTTCAACCAGTGCAAGATAAGGCATGTCAGTTGTTCACAGAGGTTGATAGCTGAGGAGTAGAGCTAGAACAAGTTGTGAGTGTAGAAGAACAATGCCTAGAGGGACCCATCAATGATGCACTCATCCAGGAGTTTTTCGAGCAAGAGGTTGTAGCACAACAGTAGGTCGAAGCAGCTCGAGGAATTCAAGGTAGAATTGATCAAACCAGAGTGACTCGGAATGAGTCACAGGTGAGTGTTGGGGGCCTGTTGGCCCTTGACCAAGTTTTGGGATATACTTGGTCATGCTTGACCATTTTTGGGACTTCGACAGACTGTCGAATATGGAGCACCAGATGAAGTGAATATTGTGGAATCTTGGCCCACTTTTGGGCCCCTTTTGGGTTTTTGGGAATATGTAATTGGAAAGGGATGTCGGCCCGTGGGTTTACCCATGCTTAGGCCCACTTTTTTAATGCATAAATAGATATCTAGGAATCTATCAGAAGATATAGAGATGTATGTGATGTAAGATAACTACTAATAGATTTTGTAAGTGCTTTGTGCATGACTGTAAGAGGCTTGCAGAGCTAAGTGCAAGTTGTTGTAAGAATTTGTGGAAGGATTTGTGTTTTAACGCAAGGAAGAAGGATCTAGTGAGTTGCACAGATCTTATGTCCTATGTGAAGAAGGGTTTTGGTGGCTCTATGCTATAACTGATTGAAGACGCTAATAAAGAAGAAACGTTGGTGAATGTAGCCCCAGGGTGGGGGTGAACCACGTAAATCTGTGTATTATACTTTGTGCTTCGACTTGATGTGTTTATCCCTTCTTTTGCTAAGTTGTTTGATATATTTAAATAGATCTACTTATGATTTGTGTGTGTGAATGTTAGATCTGACATGTATGAAGATGCTTAGTGTTGATCTATCAGATCTGATCTATTTTACTATTGCTAAGTGTTGAAGTACCTTAGATATAAATGAATGTTGTGATGCTCTATGCTATCTTCGAATTATAATAAAGGTTGAATATGAACGAATGGTCTATGCTAAGTACTTTGTAAGCTATATAATCACATATCTATGTCCCAGCTAAGGTTGCAGACACTTGATTCCTACAACCACCCCTGCCTCTACCTCCGGTGAGACTTCATCTACTTTGCAGGTGTCACCGAAAGGGTCGGTAGTTAGGGTTTGTTGGTGTGCTCTTGAGCATTGAACCCTGGGTCTAACCCTGTACCAACACAATTTTTCAACTTCAATCTTGATAGCAGCAACTTTGCATGGATGCACTGGGTGAAGTCTATGCCAAACAGGTTTAGCATCAAGGTATGTCTTAATCTCATGTACAACGATATCAGGATCGATACCTGGCATCTCTTCGTAACTCCAAGAGAAAACATCACATAATTCTTGGAAAAAGAATTTGTAATTGTGGACCTCATCAGTAGAACATGAGGCCCCAATATGAACATTATCCATTACTCAAGGTTTAATGGATATGTCGAGAGGGATGGTAGGGGAAATGTTTCTCAAGTTATTTTCGTACAAAACATTGTGTGTTGATGTGGGGACGGAAGAAACAACTACAATGGTTGATGGAGTCGAAATCCATTGGTAACTCTTTATAGTATCATAGTCTATAAAGAGAATGGATTGATGATTCCCATCATCCCAGGGAGTGTCTTCCATAGACATGATTGACATGATCATATCATTCGTAGGAAATATCACATGAAACGAATCAGGAGATGAATCACAGAGAGAAGGAGAGGAGGGGGTTGTCGATTGAATAGCTTGGTAGGCAGACTCGACCGGACTTAAATGCATTTGGTTTCCATTAAAAAGGTAATCACCAGGGATAGGTATGACCCATGGTTCATATGAAGCAGGGGTTTCATGAACAATGGTCGATATCATGTTAATAGAGGCAACAAAAGGAGGGGGAATATCGGGTGGTGGGATTGGAAATGTACCCATCAAAGTTGAATCTTTCAAAAGACCCACTCTGACATTCTCGTAATCCGGGGGTGTCTTCGAGATAAAGGGAATATTGCTAGCACATGAATCAAAATTAAATAAGTCCAATTGGTCAAAAGTAATGACCTTTCATTGGTGCGGGAAACGTAACACATGGAAAAGGGTAGAAACAACTATGCACATGGAATCGATCCAGCTACGACCAAGTAAAAGGTTATAGTCATGAGGTGCATCGAAGACCTAAACCTCAACATTGACCGATTTACCTTCCAACGTAATTGTTATCACTGAAATTTTGTCCGCAAATGGTTACAGGAATACAACATCGTCAAACAACTATTAGTTCACCCATGGACCAAAAATGACCAAAAATGCATTTCCAAAAGGCCCAAAACTATACAATCAGCAATAAAATCATCATGCGCTAAGACTACACAAGAAGCGCACACACATGTGCCATTCAGAAACACAGGAAAAAGTGCACATGTGCACAATGCACGATTGTGGATGCAAAAAACTGTGCATCCCTCAAAACGACACATTTATGATATTGGTCGGCCTCCCACCCACTTCTGGTTCAGCTTCCAAGTTGACTTGACATCCAAATCTTTGCTAAATCTAGTTGGGTGGCTGGTCAAGGACCTAAGGGTGCCCTAAATGGCCCCTTGTTCACACTAAAAGCTTGTTAAATAATGCCCCAAAGTTATGTTATAAAAATAGGCCATGGATGCACTACATTTTCAAGGAATTCATTTGTATTGTTATGCTGTTGATATTCTCTTGGAGGATCCTCTTTCCTCATCAAGGGCATGCTAGCACCATTTCAAGTAGCCATTCATATCACCTCTAGATTGGATGTGCTTTGGATTCTCTTCACCATTTCATTTTATTTCCTCACTTGTAAGAAAATCTCAATATTTGGGGGTCCAAGAGCCCTCCCTTAAAGGAAGAGGGGACCCAAAGTCTCCCTTTTTATTTGGTGTTTTCTTTCCACTAATATAATCCTTTCCATTGGTGGCATGAGTCTTGTTTGTTTTTTGTTCTAATGTCCTTATGCACTATATTTTAATTTCTTTTATTCTTCTTATTTTAATTATTTTCTTGTCTTTTAAGCTTTACACTTCTAACTCTTTCCTCTACTGCTATCTTGCCTAGATGACCCTACTAGGCTTGTAAGCACCCTTATTTTGCTCATTTAGGTGACAAGAGAGGTGAAACATATTGGCGACTCCACTGGGGAAAGGTATAAATTTCCTATCCCATTTGGGTTATTTTAGCTCTTCTTTCTGTTTATTTAACCCGCAGGTACCATAACTGCCCCAAGCTGACTTGCAAAAAGTCAAATTCAAAGCTGAGTTGAGAGAATTTCATTCGAAATTTTCTTCATGGCCATGTGTCAGAGGTGCATAGGGTTTTCAACCCACAGGAGTATATTAAGCACACGTGCACCAAAACCACTGTATTTCCCAGCGCCTTCTGCACACTCACACCCATAAATCACTTTCCATTCGCACATTTGTGCTCACAATGCCTCTGTCTATTCTGAGACCCGTGCACCTGTGCAGAAAAATACACATTGTAAGCTTTTTTTGATCTATGGAAGGCCCATAGCCTTCTTAAAATTTATTCCATGCATATTGTAATCTGCACCACACTTATATTCCCTCTCCATATAAAGGTATTAGTCAAAACAGAGACACTTAGGGAGTTAAAATTATTGTTTCCTCTTTTTCTTTCATTTTTCTACATGGATGGCTTGCTTTGACTAAAAGTTTAAGTTGGAATCATCTTTAGATTACATATAAAACTTGTATTGGGACCAGAAATTGGATATCAATCATTGAGTATTCTCTTCTCTCGCGCCCCAAAGTGATCTTAAGAATCAGAAAGAGATTGAGGGAAAATTTCATCTCCCTTAAAAAGACAAAATCTTTAGGAGAGGACAACAACCCCCCTCAAGACTCCTCTTAGTTTATTTTTCAAACACATCTTAAGATTGTAATGGGCCCATACATGCCCACATGCTACAAATATAGAATAGTGATTGAAGTTTACTTTCTTAGATTAAATCACTAGGGAAGGTTAAAGGTTTTGTAATGGACCCATACATGCCCACATATGCACAATCTAGGATAGTTTCAAAGCTTTCTTAGATTAAATCACATTAGGGAGTTAAAGGAATAGTAAGGACCCACATGTCCACATGCTAGTTTCCTAGGGACTTTAAAATTCCGCAAGGTTGTACCAATGAAATTTACTTAATTAGGTAATCAATACTTGTAAGGACCAAGTGAAGTCCACATGCAAAAAGGTGACACCTAATTTATTAAAAATATTGGCACACTTTCACTTGTTCACACACAAAAGTCACTACTCACTCACATAGTTTTTCATCTTGAAACGTGAAGGTTGAAGTAAGTTTCCTCCAAAGGGATTCTGAAACACCCTACCCTTTTCTTGATGAAACTATCCACTCCCCCTTAATTTCAATGAGGTTGGCTCACACCCCCAATCTCTCAAACAATAACATCTAAATTTTTTCTAAAAGCTCACTAATTGTTCCTCCATAGGAGGTGCCAAAAGAATTTTTTTAGTCTAGGTAGGATTTCGAGGATAGGCGTCCAAATAACTCCCCGTTGTCTGGTTCTCACATCTTAAAATAGTAGAAGTTGTCAAATAGGGAACTTTAAAATCCTCCAAGTCAAGTGTTCCTACACCATAAGGTAGGGAGATACCCGTGAAGGGTTGAAGGCCGAGGTCTTGTTGTTCTATGAATCCCCCCTTGAGGCACCCATCTCTTGGACAGGATCCAGCCCGTGACCCATTTCTTAGGCCAAAAATCTAAATGTCACACTTTGACCGAGGTACCTAGTGACCAAATTTTAGGACATCTACCCAGGTGGCAATTATGGGCTGCAATTGCACCTTGATCAGATTTTTTGTGGCTATTAGGAAATATCACTATCTCTTTCAGGATATGCACCCTCTACCCCTCATTATAACTCATTACTTCATCCTTCACTAGTTTTTCTTCTAGTGGCTTCAGACCCCACTGTTGAGTGTTATTGGAAGGTCTAGTGTTGTTTGAGAGGAAGGTCGCTACATATTTTAGGACATGATCATTTGTTTTCTTTGTTCTCACACATGGACAAAATCCACCTAACCACATGTATGCTTCTTTATTTTATGTATGTTGTTCTTCTAATTACATACGATTGTGAGATATATTGTGGAGATCCAATTTATACAAAGTCTCTTGTTAATTAAATTTTCTCTCATCACCATTTGCACAAATCCACTATGCTAGTCAGACATCATAGGGGACCCACAGAATCCCCGTCATTCTAGACGCTTTCTAAATCTCCCTCCCATCCTTGGGGGAGTTCCTAGTCTTGCCAACTCATCAACCATACTTTCCCACACCCCTGTAAGTGCTACTGTCTTAGGATCATCTTTGCTTGGTTCCACTTTGCTTGGGTCCACTTCCCAAGGTCCAACATCCCCACACTCTTCTTTACACGGAAGAAGGGGGCCAACTCCTTCTCAAGGAGGGAGTACAAACCCACCTCGTCCCCCTCAAGGGCCATGTACACAAAACATCCACACCATGGTCGAAACTAATCCTCCCCCACCACCTCAGATGCCATACCTAGCTTCCATCAACATACCAGATCTGAATAAACTCACCAATGATCCTATATTGCACAACCCCACATGGCCTGTAATGCCTACCAAACTGCCTTCAGACATCCCCAAGTTTGAAGGAAAACTAGGAGATGACCCCGCCAACCATATCATGACCTTTCACTGATGGTTCTCTTCAAACAACATAATGGACGATTCTGTCCGATTAAGGTTATTTCAACATACACTCATTGGTCCATCCACTAAGTGGTATGTAGAAGAAAAATATGGATCCCATGTGACCTTTGAGTCCTTGGCCGAAGATTTCTTGACCTTCTTTCAACTACCAATTCATCATGACAATGGCCTCAAACTACTTTCAGAATTTAAACAAACCTCCACCATGCACATCGCTGACCACATTCACGAATGGCGTCGGTGACGTATTCTATGAAAAGCTAAAGATACTCCACAACAATGTCTCAATTGGTTCCTCAAATCACTTGTTTCCCTCCTCGCTAAAGACGTAGCCGCCACCTTCCCCCAATCGGAAGAAGAATCCATTAGCAAGGCCCAAAATTTCAAACTCATTTAATCACATTCAAGGTACTTGTATACAGTCCTACCTGATGCCCCAAGACCTGTACCATTCAACCAGGACAAACCTAGGATGTCTCACTCAGCGTATGGATTGATTGGTACTAATACACACCATAATTCACATCCCCAACAACCACTAAAGTATGGCACACCTCAATATCCACCAGCATATGGAGGACCCCCTTATTATAATTCTCCCTTTTATCCACCACCATACCCCTTAACCTTTCCTCCACCCACCAGCGGACCACCGCCAACACCCACAAAACACCTCATAATCCAACCTAGTTCTGGTACCCCCTCTAACTCTTCTTACACCCTAAACACTAGTGAAAGTGTCACGCCTTCCTACACATCCTATGGATAATTACCATAGAATAATCCATACTTTCCTTTCCTTGCCCCCTCCCCAGCCCATTCCTTCCCCACACAGACAACCACATGTTGGGGTTAATTTTGTTCAACCCTCTCCCGCTCAGTAGTATCAATATTTTGAACAGTTGAATACAACTAATCCCTCCCATCAGTCAAACAATGTCAGGAAGAAAGGAAAAAATTGAAACCATAATAATCCTAGACTAGGAGGAAATCAGAACCAACCCTAGCCGAGCCAACCTACCAGGGGTAACCAATACCAAGGGAACCAAAACCCCCAAGGGAGAAATAAAAACAAACACTAAGGGAAGAACAACAACAATATTCAGACAAACTTCCCTTGCACCCTTTGCGGTGAGTATGGTCATTATACTCACCATTTCCCCCAAATAGTTGACTTTAAACGGATGAAATACTCCGAAAATGGACCATGTCCCCAAGTACCCCCTGCTCCCCAGTAGGCCCCACAACAATATGTGTAGCACCCACCCCCGTCTATGTTGAAAAACCCCATACCACATCAAGGGGTGATGAACACCCAACAAGAGATGCAACCTACCCCATCCCAGGTAGGACCATATCACAACCCAGGCACTTATGCATATCGAACTATCCTCCTCACTAGTGAGGAAGAAATCCTTCTACAAATGCATGGTCATCAATACAACACACCCACTGACCCTACTCCCACTACTTAGGATGCCACCCTAGTCACGACTGACCCACCTTTCATGATTATGTTCCCTAATACTAAAACACCTCTTCGCATCCCTCACATCCCATCACGAAGGAATGTCCACAACCCTCAAGCTAGGGCATCCCACAATTATAGTTTGGTTAATGACTTGGCACAATCCCCCACTACCATGTCTATCTTAGAAGTTCTTCAAACCTTTCCTACTCAACAGAAATCATTACTTTCCACCCTGGGGGCAGTCGACCCTGTCGATACTCTACTCATCACATTTGATCTTGACAGTGGAGAACCCCGTCTCCCCACTCTTGTCTCTTTTCAAATACCGGTTAAAATCCAGAATATCATAGTACACCGCTACATTATCGACGAAGGTATATCCACTTGCAT
>SNQJ01S0152712.1:0-11120 GCA_010110895.2 Picea sitchensis | reverse complement strand
TTTAAAATAACAGCAGTGTTAAGAAGGGAATTGTATTGTTGATTTTAGATATAAGTCATAAGCTTACGGACCATCACAGTAATGCTAGTATTGTATGTCAGAAGATGCTCCATACATATCTTTGGAGTCCATAATAATATAACTTTTTTCTCTGTTTCATCCCATGTCTGGTGCTGACAGCAAAGTACACATTCACATGTCGTCGCGAAGAATTGATTATATGCATTCATAACTTCAAAAATAAACTCTCTGGAATCTTAGCACATGTATATAAAATCTCTGGTGTGAGCACATGTATAATCGGTTGGCTCAGAAATGAGTATTCATGTCTATGTCGAATGGTCTCATATTAAGGTAATGATTATATGCATTCATAACTTGAAAAATAAAAATAAAATCAGTGGAATGTTATTGTTATGTTTAGAATGTTATTGTTATGTTTAGAGTACATTACGTTGAAAGGCGTATACCTATTGATAATGGGCAGATTTAATAGGGGTTTAATGCTTAATAAGTTTTTTATGAACATGATTAAATAGGGCTGGAATATTCTTAGTAGTCACACAAAATAAATGGCTGTGATTTCAATCATTAACTTCCTAGCTATTATAAAGACATCCGTTTATGTGTTTACTTTTTTACATTTACCTAATCATATTTAAAAATTACTTTGATAACTAACTGATTGCCACATTAGTTAACGGTTTCATATGCCTTTCTGCATTCATCAGTCACAATTATGTGACTGTACTAGTACTTATTGACAATGGGCACATTTAATAGGTTTTTAGTGTTTAATCAGTTTTGTATGTTTTTAGTGCTTAATCAGTTTTGTATGAACAAAATTAAATATTGATGGAATATTCTTAGTCGTCTCAATAAATCAATGGTTGTGATTTCAACCACTAACTTCTTCACTATATAAAGACATAAATTTACATGTTTATTTTTTTACTTTTACTTGATCATATTTAAAATTTACTATAGTGACTAGCTGATTGCCACCTCTAAATAATTCACGACTATGAGTTTGCCACTAATATATATATAATCTGTGAATTGAAAAAGGCGCGTCCATAGTCTCAATGCTGTGTTTTTGTTTTGTTTTTTTTCCATTCATTTCTTTCATAATTATGAGGAATACAATCTCACCGCCAAACTCTTATGTTTTCCTTGGTGTCGCACCTACAAACATAATGAAGGGAGCAAATGTATGGGGGTCTTCGCCGTCTAGGGTGCACAAAGGAGGAGTTTTAGAAGAGCAGTGTTCTCTCGCGCAACCAACAGGAAGAAACAAACATCTGTGGATGGGGACAACCCTCTTTTTGGTCTCAGATCCCCATCCCTCAGGTTTTATCGGCGATTATCAGGAGTGGAGGAATTCAATGGGGAAGCTGGAGGATTCGTTGACTTGGGACACAATTGCTCGGTTGGAAATTTGGAAATTTTGGAGAAATGTCCCCATTCATTTAAGGATTTTGGCCCCTCCTTAGCTACAAAAAAGACACAGAGGAATAACTTTATCAAATCTAAAGGAAATCCCACGAAGCTAGTGTTGGGAGAAGACATTTATCTATCCAAAGCGACTCATATGGCAGAAATGGTGCTCGTTAGCAGAGCTTGGGTACAAAGGTTTAGTGTGAAGTCACTAACGAAGTGGGTAGAAAAGTATTGATCTAAACATTTGGGATACCTGTTAGAGATAATGCTTCATTAATGCATTATGTTGAGTTGGAGATTGGTTTGAAGATTTGTAGGAGGATGTTGAGATATTCTCTCAACCTATCCCTCCAAGAGTGGAGTTAGTTGGATCTGAATCCAGCTTTATATATGTGTATTGTGTTGTGTCTAAGATTGAAATATACAAGTTATTATTGTGTGTGAATAAGTTACAATGGTTGCTCTCCATTTTATTTAACTTGGTATCAGAGCTGAGGTAAAGAAGCTGCTACGCGTGTGAGATGCAAATCTCATATTTTCATAATACATTTTTATTTAACAAGGTGTTGCAGGGATCCAATAGTTGATGAATGAATTGTTCGTGATGAGTTTCGGCAACAGATCTTGAAGCTCTGGAATTAGGTGGATTTTATGATCATCAATACAGGAGGCAGACAGAAGCACAATGAGAATGAAGGATGGACATCCAAACAGATCCAACAACTTTGCATCTTGTGTTGTGGGTACAATATTTGTGGCGTTTATTATCATCATAATGATCATTCTCTTCCTTTCTGTTTTCAAGGCAAAGGATCCCAAGATCATTATCAACGCTGTGCAGCTGCCCAACTTCCATGCATCTTCTTCTTCTGCCGCTGATTTAAGTCCAAATGATGAGGAATCTACAGGGAATTTCACCATTTCTGTGTATTTGACGGTGAAGAATCCCAACAGGGGCACCTTCAACTATTACGAAAGCAGTCTGGGGTTGAATTACGTTGGTGACCAAATTGGGTGCAGAACACCAGATTACCATTGGTTAGAAGCCATCGTAGATGGCATATTTTTATACTGATATATATTTTTTAGATTTGTGTGAAATTAGTTGTTTTGTTTGGTGTGGTTTGTTTGTAAAATTAAATGATCCAGAACCAACTATAGAACATGGTAACATAAGTTAAGCTGGTGTGTGCGGAAGCCCCRGCCTTGCCATAAGATGGTCACTAGTTTAGTTATGTTTACAGCATGTTATAAAACTGATGGGTCTTGTTGTATTTCGGTGCTCCAAGATCGACAATTACAGGTTACCTTTACGTAGTGAGTTTAAAGCTTTGTGTGTAAGTGTTTATGTAAAAATAAGAACTTGTATCTTGATATAAGCTGGCAGCCCCGGTTTCAAGAACAACTGTTCTTATTGGAAGTTACCTTGTATAATTGAATGTTGAGGACATTCCGTATCCACACTGCTCTTCTAGACACTGAAGGATAGCCGAAAGAAAAAATCCGACAGATGGAGGCATGTTCATAGAATGCATCAATAATTGACATCTTTTATCACGGAAGCCCCGATGAGCCGAGTTGTCAAATTGTCCATTATACAAGTTCATGAATGATGGTCTGAAGCATTTATGCTTTAAATGAGTTGAATGGTAAGCTCGAAGAAGAGGAAGAGAAAGAGCGTAGTCCGGAGGCATCAGAGTGGGTGTAGGAGCTGATGAAGGCCAGACAGACGAAAGTTAAAGTGTTGCAATTTTTTGTAATAGTGTTTAAGTATTATAAGTTTTTTAATGTAAGCATTAAAGGGGGGTGTTAGAGATAATGCTTCATTAATGCATTATGTTGAGTTGGAGATTGGTTTGAAGATTTGTAGGAGGATGTTGAGATATTCTCTCAACCTATCCCTTCAAGAGTGGAGTTAGTTGGATCTGAATCCAGCTTTATATATGTGTATTATGTTGTGTCTAAGATTGAAATATACAAGTTATTATTGTGTGTGAATAAGTTACAATGGATGCTCTCCATTTTATTTAACTATACCTTCCTTTTACGATGGTGTTGGCACGTGGGTGGTTTTGCTTTGTGTTCTGAAACCACGAGGACGTTGCATGGCTCTAACTAGCGTATGGAGTATCGACTTGTCACCCCTCTTTCTTAAAAAATGGACGTCGTTTTTTGACGTCAGTAGAGAATGTTTCGATTTAGCACCAATTTGGGTGAGACTTCCGAGACTATCGCTAGATTTCTGGTTGTTAGATATTTTCTGGCACATTGGCAATACACTTGGTGTTTTTATGGATGCAGATCAATCTTTTCTTACTTCTGGATAAATGTGACTCGCAATAATTATGGTAAGGTTGGATGTGCGAGAAGGATTAGCGGATGACTTCGAGATTTCGTGGAAATCTTACACTCACATTCAGAGATTGGACTATGAGGGGGTTCCTTTTCACTATCGTCTTTATCATAGCTATGGCCACATAGCGATAAACCGTGGGTCCTGACAAGAATCGAAATATATCTTCGGGAGAGGACGTGAAAAAGGTCCAAAAGGTAGGCGACACAAATCAAATGAAATTTGAAACAGTTGGTTCCAAGACTCACATCTTGGTGCCGTAGGAGCTGTTGGAGGATTTTTAAAAGGCAATTGTCCTGTATGTTTCGATGGTTGCTCAAAAGACATTCATGGAGGGTTATGAGGTCGATGGAGTGAAGGAGGCGATAATGACCATGCAGGCTCCAGTTCCGAGCTTCAATTTCTTCTCGATTGGTGAGTCATCAACCTCTTTTCCCCTCTAAATATGACTCACCTTCCTTTTCTGAGTGCGTAGGGGCATTGTAATGGGTAGGGTTTACCACTAGTTAAAGGTGGGGATCCATCACCTCTAAAAATCTTGTCTTTCCTCAATACCCAGCCTGAACCCAATGTAAATGAGGATTCTTCCTCACTGTGTTCAGACCCTCCCTTTCTTTCATGGACGAATGTCTCCCCTTAATCTTCAGAGTCCAAGCAGCTAGTGGATATAACCTTTGGTCGAGAGGGACTGCTATAGATTTAGGGGGTCAAAAAGAGTTTGGGGCCTAGGTCATTTACCTTTAGGTATAAACAATGGGAGGGGAAGAGAAAGACATTCCTTTCACTCCAAAGCTCAGGAAAGAGAAAGAGTGGATATGGCAGTTGGAAAACAAGTTCCCATTGAAGGGGCACTTAGAGCAGCGAGAGCCCTTGCCAGGGTTAATTGATGAAAACACTTTCTTTCAATTACTGGAATTTGACAAGCCTTTCCAAAAAGTCTTCCTTTAAGAGGGTGGTTGAATCAATTCCTCCATACCTCATTTTCTTATAGGAGACATTGGGGAAGGGGATGCTATCTACAAATTTTTGGAAGTAATGTTTTGAGGGTTGGTGTTTTGCTACATTAGATGTTAAGGGTCGCTCGAGGGGTTTGGCGACAGTTTGGAACCCCCCAAAATTGAAAGTTACTAACCAATGGTCCTTGGATTTAGGTCTCGGTATGGAGATTACCTCACAAGATATAGGCCTAATGTTTTTGGCTGTAAAAATCTATGGGCCATTTTTGAAGAGGGTTACTTTCTGGGATTCTTTGTTGCAGAAGTCACTATTACAGGTTGAAATGTTGGTCTTGGGAGGAGACTCAAAACTTTTCATTGGGAGCGGGTGAAGTATGGGGCCCGTGTGCGATCAGGGATTCCTTGACAAACTACTTTGTGTAGAAATTTGATGAAATAGGTTTGATTGATGTGGAATCAACAAAAAATTGGGCCAACTGGAGGAACAAGAGGTCTGGGGAGGAGCACATAGAAAAAATAATGTATCTGTTTATGGTCTTGGATAAAATATTAGACAACTCTTTCAGAATCAGGTAGTGGGTTGATAGTGGGGGGAAATAAGATCATTATCCCATTGTGTTGGAATTGGAAGGGAGGGTTCAAAAACCTATGAGCCCTTTCAAATTCTTCTATGGATGGTTACCACAAGAGGAGTTCCTAGAAATGGTAAAGAGTAAGTGGATTCATTTTGACGAAGCGGGGGAAACCTCTGTATCATTACATTTTGATGCAAATTTGAAAAAAGTAAAGAAAGCTACCATTGGTGGGGCTTATCAAAAGCACTTAAAATATGAACAAGCTCTCAGAGTGGTGGAAGAGAAAATCAGATCCATCTATGAGTCAGAGGAAGGAGGTTATGGATCAGATGAAGCGAAATCATTCTTGTTGAACCTAGAATTTGAAAGGAGGAGGTTATTAGATGAGAAGGAGGAGTCTTGGTGCTTAAAAAGCAAGGCATTATAGTTAAAATGTGGGGACAAGAACATGAAGTTCTTACAAGCCTATTCCAAGGGACAAAAGAATTAAAAATATGATCTGGAACGCGGAAGGAGCTGATGGAAGGGTAGTGGATACTTTTGAAGGGTTGGCAATCTTGTGAAGGGACCATTTCCATGCATTATACAAAGTAGATGAGAGATCTTCTATAGAATAAATTATAAGGATTGCATAGGTCTTTCCAAATTTCATCTTTGAGGAGGATAGTCAAAATTTGTTGCAGAAGTCTTAGAGCAAGAACTCAGGGTAGTCCTCCAAAGCTTTCAAAAAGAAAAAAGTCTAAGGCCAGACGTGTGGCCTATTGAATTCTATCAAGGATGTTATGAGATTCTTAGGAAAGACCTTTTGAGGGTTGTCGAAGAACGTAGACTGGAGGGGAAGATGTTGGTGACTTTCAACTCTACCTTTATTGCATTGATCCTGAAGGAAGATAACCCTCAAATGTTTGACAATTTCATGCCTATCTCCCTGTGCAATAACATATACAAAATTGTGGCCAAGATCATTGCAAGAAGAATTAAAGCTCTACTATCAAAATCAATATCCAATGAACCATTTGGATTCTTGGAGGGGCGGTAGATTCATGAGGTGATCAAAATAGTGCATGAAGGCCTTCATAGCATAAAATCTTAGAATTTGAAAGTCGTTGCCATTAAAATAGATCTTTTAAAGGCATACAATTGAGTAAATCAGATCTATATAAGAATTCTACTAACTCATTTAGGGTTTGAAGTGCCTTTTATAAATTGGATTATGAGTTGCCTTACTATTGTTTCATTTGCAATACTAATTCTTGGAGCCTTCGTGAAGGTTGACCGATTTCCCTGTTGTTGTTTCTATTGGTGGTTGAAGGGCTTAGGCATTCAATTGAGGGAACAAAGAGATAAGGGGTTTTAAGGGGATCCATGTTATTGGGAATCTATATCTCTCCCACCTATTATTTGTAGATGACATACTAATTTTTTTTAATGGAATGGGAAGGGATGCCAGGAAGTTGAAGGATATAATGGACCTTTTTGTTTGAGCCAACATAATTCTAATTAACAATGATAAGTCCTCTACCTCCTTTAATAACTTAGACGAGGCAGTCATCACCTTCTACAAGAGCTTGTTCCCTTACATTGTGAAGGAATTAGACCAAGGTATGAAATATTTGGACTTTTATCTCAAACCAAAGAAGTACTGCATATAATATTGGGGGTGTTTGGTGGTAAATATTGAAAAAATGTTATCTTTGTGGAGTCATGGGTGGTTGTCCCAGGAAGGAAGGATCACTCTTGTAAAATCAGTTTTAGAAGTGATTCTCATCTACAGGATGTCGCTTTCCTATATTTCGAAAGGCACCCTTAAGAATATTAGAAAAATCAATTTTGGATTCTTGTGGGGAGGTGCCCAAGATCACTTTTTCCTTCCATGGGTTAAAATGGAATTGAATTTCCATCCCAAAAGCTCTGGGAGGTTCATGACTCAATTTTGTTTTTATCTTTTCGAGAGATTTTGCGGCCAAAAGTGTTTGGAGATTGTTGTCGGGAAAAGGATTGTGGTGTTATGTGGTTGAACAAAAATACATTGCCCCAAATACATTGGAATAATGGATAAGAAGGCCTAATAAACAAAGAAAAAATATCTCAATGATTTGGAAGGATGTCTTAAATTCCTTTTCACTCATAGGGGTGGGTCTCGCTTGGAGGATTGGAGATGGATCTAGTGTGCGTTTAGGAATATATTGTTGGATAGGGTATGATGAACACTATACTTTTTCACTCCCTTTGGTCCCCTCGTTGTGGGAGCGCGACTATCACACCCTAAGTCAAATTTCTGATAAAAACCAAACTTAGATGTGAAGGAAAGGATGGTTATCAACATATCATCTGGAACTTGGGGACGAGTGAAGAGATACATGGACTCATTATGTGTCCATCTTGAAGAGGTCACATGTTTGTATTAGGGATCAGGGGGACGAGTTGGTTTGGGTTTTCTCAGCATCTAGATTTTACACTCTAAAGCAGGGATACATCCACCTGAATTCTGAAACTTCCCAGAGGGAGGAAGTTTAGTGGTGGAAAAGGATTTGGAAGTTAAAATGTCCAACAAAGGATTGGGTTTTTATATGGTTCCTTCTCTAAAATAACACACTCACATGGGACAATATAAAAAAAAGGAATAAGGCAAGGCTAGGTTGGTGCATCTTATGTAAAGAAGCCAAGGACTCAAATAAACATCTAACATTGAATTGTTCTTTATCTATAGGGATTTGGAGGAAAATTTCAAAGCTGACAGGTCGATATTTAATTTGGAAATAAAAATAAATAAATAAGATTCTTCAAATGTGGCTATCAGACTCGAACAATAAACCATATAAAGATTTATCGTTGCTAGTGGCATGGAGGATATGGCTTGCTCATTATCAATGTATCTTTTGGGACATGACAACTCCACCCTCGATGATTGTGGTTCAATGTCTAATTATATTAACCTTCTATCCATAGGATAAGGGAACAATGGGGATAAAGAAGAAATACAGTAGGGGGTTTTCACAATTGCGATAAATAAGAAATACCATCGCCATAACGACTAAGTAGGGAAATCGTCGAAAACGCGACAAAGTAGGGGAATCGTCGCAAGCGCGACTAGCCATGAAAATCGTCGCAAATGAGACAATGTAACGCTATCGTCACAAGAACGAAAATAAAGGGATATCATCGCACACCCGACAATAAGAATATTGTCACAAGATCGACGAACGTAACAAATTTTGCAACGATTCAGCTTTCAAAGAGATCGTCGCAAGATCGACAAAAACAAGGTATATTGCGACGAAATGCCTATACAATTTTCGTGATTTGTATAGCAAGTTCGTCGCAAAATTTTTATGTGGTCATCGCAATTGAGACGAAAACATGGTATATTGCGATGAAATTGCTATAAGATTTTCGTTATTTGTATAGCAAGTTCGTCGCAAGATTTTTATGGGGTCGTCGCAATTGAGACGACAACAATTTATTAAAAAAAAATAAAATAAAAATTTGATTTTTGAGCAAAAAAAATAAAATTTGATTTTTGAGCCAAGTATACAAGGTGCTATGATTGCACACTAAAGAGGTCATCCAAGTGAAGTTGTTGCATTGATAGAGTGTTGGTAAGAATGTGCAACATACGAAAATTGTTTCCATGCTAGGAACCAATTAGTCCTAGTAGAAGGAGGTCATTCACACATCCTCTTGTGGAATTGCTACATGATAGTATAGCTAGGGAATATAGATAAATCCATAGCAAGAACTTGAGTCAGTAACAAAATCCAACATTCATAGTTAGATCCATGATCAAGAGAAACATAAAGATGACACATTGTTCTAGATTGGTCCTCTAATATTTTGGAGAACAAAAACACTCTCAATGGGGAGGCTTGATTTGAAATGGATCTGAACATAGGTTCAATGATTGTAAGAATCAATACCTACAAGTGTAATTTAAAAATTAATGAAGGTTATATAATAAAGGATAATGCAGGATTTAATAAATTAAATGAGACAAAGAAAAAAAAGTTAAACAAAATAAAATAGAAAAATTAAAATAGGAGCAAGAGAGAGAGAGAGAGAGAGAGAGAGAGAGAGAGAGAGAGAGAGAGAGAGAGAAATGGGAACTAAAAGGTCGATCTCTTGGCCTTCCCATTACCCCCATGATATCCTATTCATCCTTTTGACACGACTCTCAAAGGGTATTTTTGCCAAAGAGGAATGTATGCATAAATATCCATGAGTTACATTGTAACCAAAGATTCTCAAAATGAGAATTGAGTAACCATTGAAATTTGTTTTTCCCATTTGGGTTGGTTCTAGAGTAAACATTATGTCATTGTGTGACATCTCATTTATGTTAAATAAATGGAATATAAGTTGGATTGGCATTTAATTAAAATAACAACCAATTCCCTATACAAAAGTCACTGAAGATGAGATACTAACATGCTATGTCTCATATGCAATATGTAGAAATGATGGAGGAACTAGTGAGGGAAATGGATCCACTTGCTAAGATCCCTTTGGAATATTAGTAGTATGTGGTTTTAGTGTGGGATGCAGGAGGAAACAATGTTACCCTTGTGGAGCCCTTTGGAATATTAGTAGATGATCCCTTCGGCATATTAGTAGTATGTGGTTTGAGCAAATTTGGTGGTAGTGAGAACTCTTGAGTATAATCGAGCTTGCCTTGATTGTTATCTGGGACTTCATATTTCAAAGTGAAATTTTGGGAGTTGACGATTGGCATTGTTACCAGGGTCGAAAAAGTTTGATTCCCTGGATTAAATAGATCTAGTATAGCATGGTGTTGGGAAGTCGTATTTCCTTGAATAATTAATTTACAATTGTTTGTATTGAGGGTGAGAGAAAGAAATGGTATGCAAGGAATTTCAAGGTCTTACATGGTAACTCCAATTATGGAGCACATCCCTTTGATTTCTATGGATAAATTTTCTCTAGTCTAGGAGGATCAAGATCTTGACTACTATAGTTTTGTGCAACACAAAAGAGATATTGATGGGGGTGGTGAGCATAATATTTATGGATTGAAATAATAGAATTGAATAGAACCCTAAGAAGGGGTTTCTTTGTAAAATCATTGTCAATGGAGAGTTATATGAGGATCCTCTATATGACATTTACTACCATGATTATGAAGAAAAACATCATAATTTGATACTTTTCTTGGAGATGACTTTTAACACTGTGTTATGGGTATGTGAGGTCATCTTAAACACATCTAATGCATATCATGGGGCTTCACAAACCATAATAATTGTTGTGATAGTGGATTCCTTTCCTAATATTTCCATTGAAGGTTTAGTTACAATTTTTGCACTATATTCATGGTGGTTTTTGTTGCTACTCAATTTTCCTCTTTTTGTATGGAAATGCCCAGAATTTACAAGTGGAGGCATGGCGTTAGTTGGAGAATATGATGACATCTCATGCTCTCTTTTATCATCCACAAAAGTTGCATTATTTTCTTACTTATTGTAGCTTAGGTGACATGCTATCACAACTCTCTCATTGTAGTTTATTTTTTTGACCTCATCAATGGTTTTGGGTTCCCTTTATATTGGTATTGGTTAGTAGGCCTAAGGTGTTGGCTCAAAGCCTTTACATTAAGATCTAAGCATGATACTAGGGTTTTAGGTCACTTCTTGTGATTTTTTTGTTTGTTTCGAGGGTGTGTTTATCCCACACACCTTATTGAATATATGTGGGGGATAAACTGGGTCTTTTCGCATAGACATATTACTCCCTTGCACATCAATGAAGGTTTTTTAAAGGGACAAATTAGTTGACATATGG
>SNQJ01S0152711.1:0-22877 GCA_010110895.2 Picea sitchensis | reverse complement strand
TAAACATTATGATGATGATAATTAATATTTATTAAGATAGAATATTTAATATATAAATTTAATGTAAAAATAAACATTATGATGATGATAATTAATATTTATTAAGATAGAATTTTGTGATTACTTCTGATTTTTTAAAATTTTGTTTCTGTGTTCCAAAAACATTAAGAGGAGCTTCTCAAGATCACCATACTTTTGTTGAGTTAAGAGGTATTTTGGTAGGGACAATCTAGGAGAAAGTGCTTTTCATCTTCAACCGTCTTAGTGTCATAAAGGTGACACACTCTTTCATCGCATGGTGTTTTAGGAACGAGTTTCACTATGGAGCTCGTGAGATCTTCTAGATTAGGGTTGATTACATCCTTATAATATCTTAATTTTTTTTTCCTCTAACTCCTTATCACACCATATTTTCTCCTTAAATTTTGATTTAAAGTTTTTCTAATAGTATCTTTACTCTGCAAAATGTCTTCCATAATTATTATAACAAAATTTTAACTAAATTATAATAGTAGTTATGACTAAATTTGTACATTTTCTTGTTCTTAATTGATCCTTCCAATACTTAAAAATAAATTTGAAATTAAATGAATTTAATCTATGCTTAACATTGTAAATATAGTCCTTAAATCCTTTATCCATCCACAACTTAAAACTATTTTAAATTGGTCCACGGTCGCTTTGATGCACGGGTCATAAATTATAATGCCGAGTCCTACAACGTTGTAATCGATGATACATACACCATAAATTATATATCATATATATTGATATATTATTGAATATGCAAGATCTTTTNNNNACATTGAGTGCGGCCTTGATGCACGGGTCATAAATTATAATGGCAGTCCGACAACGTTGTAATCGATAATATATACACCATAAATTGTATATCATATATATTGATATATTATTAAATATGCAAGATATTATATATATATTCATAGAGTATATCACTGCCAGTGCATATTACACTAGAAAGACCCTCTGCACACTTATATCAATGTCAACGTGCCACGTAGTTCTTGTAAATGTGTTGATGGAAAAATCCGGACGCTAGTAGTTGTCAACACTTTGTAGTCAGTGCGGCTGCATTGGACAGTGAGAGTTTTGAATGATAGTAAACTGAGAATAACCTAAAATGTAGCAATTTATATTTTTTTTATCAATTTTGTTCGAAATTGTGATGATTTAAATATTATTGGGACTGTAAAATTTGAACGTTTTAAAGTTTTTAAAACGTATTTATTTATGCATTCAACGATACAATTTCGACAACCAACCAAAAAATTAGAATTTCGATTTGTATAACCCAATTTCAAAGATAATTAAAAAAACTAAAATATAAAACGTTTAATCTACAGGGAAAAGATAATAATTGTGAGATAATAATTTAAGAGTGGCTCAAGATAACATACGAAGCTTTATCCATTTAAACCCCTATTTTATTTAAAATAGCAACTACGATTTGCATTTATAGCATGCAAGCTAATAGCATTCAGGGGATTCCGGACAACGAGCCTCTCCGCTATCACTATACAACGCAAACAACTTGTGTGGTGTGTTTCATAAATAATGTGATGGAACTGCGTCACCACCTGGAAAGTATACGTTGCATTGCGTGAGAATCGAACTCCGGTTGACCGATAACTGAATTAAGGTGGCCTAAGCAGCAGGCGAAAGAGAGAGCAAAGGGTTTGGCCGAGGAATGGCCGCAACTGGTATCGAGTTGCTAGCCATCTGTTGCAGCTCTGAGCGGGTCTCCGCATCGGGGATCGAGTCAGTCGATTTGAAGTCCAAGGACGGGTCGTCATAGATATCCCACCACATCTTTACTAGCATCTTTATATCCTCCCTGTCCATGTTTTCCTCCTCGCCCGTGTACCTCCACGGCTTCGAACCCTGCACCACCATGACCGCAAATATTTGAGATATGGATCACAGTTTTCGAAAGATTTGGGACATATTGAATGTAATTCAGGGAAGGATGAAAATACTTACGGCAGCACAGTAATGGACGACTTTCACTTTGTCCAAATCTACGTTCTCCGGATGGCGCCACAGCATGGCCAAGACCAGATTGTAGACCAAGGGAATGGGGTTGTACACCTTGTTGAAGAACATGTTCAGCAAGTCCTGCTCCGCGAAGGCTGTGGGAGTGGTGACCCTCAGGGTTTCAAGGAGTGTATCGTAGGTCAGCTTGCTGGGCTCGAACACGAACATTCCGGCATTGAAGTAGAGGGAAGGCGGCTGTCCCAATTCCTCTGGCCACTGCACCTTCTCCGGGCACTGCTGGCAGTAACCGATCTTATACTGCCGAGTGTGATTCCATGTCTTCTCGCAGAAGCAGTCCATCACAGCATTGAATTGTCCGTCCGGGAGATCGAAGAGGTGATCAATATTTTCATACACTTGAATGTCTGCATCCAGGTATATGAGCTTGCTGTATTCTTCAAACTGGACCATCACAAACCCCAGAAGACACAGATTTCAGATATTTAATTCGTTCATTGTAAGAATTCTTTTCATTTTCTGCCATGACAACGCAAGCAGTAATACATTAAAGATTCAAGAAAGGGGAATGGCAAACCCGATAAGACACAGATTTCAGATATTTAATTCATTAATTGTAAGAATTCTTTTCATTTTCTGCCATGACAACGCAAGCAGTAATACATTAAAGATTCAAGAAAGGGGAATGACAAACTCCATAAGACACAGATTTCAGATATTTAATTCGTTAATTGTAAGAATTCTTTTCATTTCTGCCATGACAACGCAAGCAGTAATTCATTAAAGATTCAAGAAAGGGGATTGGCAGTTAGTTATAATTATACCTCCCATATCCGGAGCTTGGAATAATTGATGACATAATAAGCCATGGCGAACTGGACCTGGTTCTCCGGAGGATAGATGGGCTCAATTTCACGGACAATACAACCCTGACTCGTCAGAAGCCTCCTGTGTTCCTCGGGAACATCTGGGAGAACGGCTACGATGAGGGGATACGGGGAATTGGCCTTGCGGAGGCCTTTCACGAGGCCGACTACGCCCTTGACGTAGTCTCCCGTTCCAGCCAAGAACGTCACGTAAGCTCTCTTCGAGTATCCGCCACGCAAGCCGCTCACCGCCACCGCCTTACCTCCGGCGGCGTTGAGCAATATTTCTGCAGTTACCTCTGGAGCCATCTCTATTTCTTGAATAACAATTCTCTGTATAAACGAGAAGACGAACCGATCAAACCTCACTCGCAATTATGAAAGAAGCAAATGCCGTTCAGTGAGTTAACTCTGCTTAGGTTTCTTTACAGAACTGTAGTATTATATAGAGCTCTTCCACCTCCTTACACAGCTCATGAAATGAAATTAAACGACATTCCATGGAATTAATCTCAAATGAAACGAAATGAAAAACAAAATAAGAATCTATAACGGCGCCAGCGGCCGAGTCCCATGAGCCCTGCCTGTCTCTTCTCGCTAATCACCGACTTTATGGGCGCGACCAGAACCTTCCTGCGCACTGGGCGGACGGCTCAGATCGACTCGCGCACGACGAATCGACGGTGGGCTGTGCGAACTGGGCCGACAGTTCAGATCGATTCGCGCACCACAAATCGACGGTCGGCTGTGCGCACTGGGTGGACGGCTCAGATCGACTCGAGCACCACAAATCGACGGTAGGCTGTGCGAGAAAAAAAAGAGCTAAAATTAAGGCTCTCGTGACTTCTCCCGATTCCCTCCCCTGTATTGCTGACACGTGTGTCAATAGCAACTTTGTTAGAATCTGTGTTCACCGACACATTCATGATAGAGTTCATCGAAAGGAATCAAAATTCTTTCCTACGATTGGTCCACATGTAAACACTTTTGTAGCTATTCAGTCTGCGCTGACACGTGTACTAGACGTCGACGTGTCAAGCAGATCATTGGAAGATGTGTCTCAGTATATCTACCGACTACGACCTTCAAAAATGAATGAGAGGCCAGCAATAATTGTTCAAAAAACAATTAATATTAATTCATATTCAAAATAGAGTGGAGGCGGTGAGTGAAGCGAAGAAAGAAGTTGATTTAAAATTGATTTCCTTGAAAAAGTTTTAGATGTTTTTTTCAAGTTTATCCTATTGAGGAATTTAGTATTTGTTTTTTTCAAGTTTATCGTTGTCAGGAATTTAGTATTTGTTGATATATTTTTTATTATTATTCGAATTTTATTTGAATTTTTGTTTGCAACTTTCAAATAAATATCTCGCAATATGATTTTTGTAGTGATGTAAAAGTTCAAATATGGCTCAACAAGATTAACTTTATACATAGTTTTCGTGACTCCTAAGATATTAAGATAAGTACTCCTTTAACCTACACAATTCAAGACATATATGAAGAGGCACATGTATTCATAAATATCGTTTTAGATGATTTATGAAAGTTTGTAAAATAATAATATTAGCAACAAGAATGATATTAATATTATTAATGTGGTTGTTGTTAGTTATGGATGAACCATATAAATATATGTTTGCATAAATAATATTAATTATTATAATTAATATAATAATTAAAATAATAATAATAATAAATAATAAATATTTATATTAGTTATAGTAATATATATATATATTATTTATTATTTACTATTATTATTCATATTAAAGAATAATAATAGTAAATAATAAATATTTGTATTAGTTATAATAATATATATTATTATATCTGTGTATAGACATGGTATATAGCTTTGAGTTAAGTTTGACTTTATATATTAATTTATAATATATCTTTGTTAGTTTTTTATGTTTATGGTTATCGTTATGGCAAAGAGATGTCATTGAACAATGATTGACTATAAAATATACACCCCTTTATCTAAAGTTTTAAAAAATAATGATTTATTTTAAATTTTAAATCTCATTTATTTGATATTTTATTAGCCAAAGACTTTGAAGTCTTATTGCAGTACTTGTTTAATATTATTATTAGTTATTTTATTCTTATTTAATAATATTATATTTATATTTATATTATTACTAATATTTTATTTTTAAATAATAATAATGAATATAGAGAGATCATTTGGGGTTTATTGTATGTGATGTCGTATTGTGACATTGAAAAGGGTTTTATCACATTCTGACATTCATATAGCGATGTGTATGGGTAAAATGAATTTGGGAAATTCTTACAGTTATATTAATGCATTGATGGCTATATCTAATTAAAGTGTTCATGAGTTTTCATATCAGATTATGATGTTTATTAATGTTTTATTATTAAGTCATGTTAACAAAATGTGATATGACATTGTCATATTTAAAAAGGTTTTTGTTTTATGTTAAGTGATATTGTGATATTCAATAGTTTTTTGTCAAATTGTGTAATTAATGAAATTCGATGTGAAATTGATACATTGAATTATTTTTTTGTGAGATTGCAACATATATATTACAATGTTAATAGTTATGTGATGTTGTGGTGGCTATCAAATATCATGTGAAATTCAAATGTTGATTAAACATATTCAGTCTTTGAACACAAAAATATGATTTAGCATCTTTCATTTAATGTTAATTCATACCACAACATCCATGTCGATGCACTAATGGCTATATCACATTGCGACTTTCACATTATATTGTGTTTTTTTTTTTACAGAAACGATTAGAGGGATTTTGTATTAATAACAGTGGACATGCCACTGGGTTCAATACATCGGTAAAGATTTGCGTTAAACTGGGAAACTACTGCCTGAAGATCCTAACTCAGTACACAATCGTGGAAACAAAACTATTTCAGCGAGCCTGAACGGCTTCGTGTCATTATATCATTTCTTGCCTCGAAGATTTTTTTCTTTTTTGACACCGTTTTCCATTCAATGCTTTGGTCCATAGATTGACTTTCCATCAGGCCTAGAGGGTCTTCCTTGTCCGCTATGTCTGCCCAACGTGAGGTATGGGGTTCTGGCTGGGTGGGCGACTTGGGAATGGCTTCTGCCTTAGCTTTCCCCTTAGCAGGGGGTTTGATTTCGGCTTCAGCTTCTACTTCTTCTGCTGCTTCCTGGGCCTTGCATTCGGAGCGTGGCTCTGTTGGTGCCCTTGTCCACCAGGTGGGTCTTTGGCTTTTGGACGACCATTTTTTCCCGGGTGGTTTTCCACAGCTATAGGCTAAGTGCCCTGTTTCGAAGCAGTTCCTACACCTGAAACTGAGATTCTCATAGTCAAGGATTTGGGTCCTTGAGTAGTCCTTGCCTTGAAGAATTATTTCTGCCAGGAAACCTTTGGAGAAGTCCATTTCAACACATATTGGAGCGAAGGTGGAGCGGGCTGGCTTGGAGTCCAGACTTCTGCAGAGGAACTTGCCGAGGCCATTGCCAATAGATTTAAGAGACTCTTCCCCCCATAAATGCAGGGGAAAATATGGAAGTCTCACCTAGACTAGAGTTGAAGAGATACAATCCGTGGAAGGGTCAAAGGCAGGGGTCCATAGCTGCATGGACAGGCTTGCTCTTCCCCAGAACCACGGCCTAGAGTGAAACACCTTGTCTCTATCGCTTGTAGATTCAAAAACTACCACAAAAAACTCTTTTGCACAGGGGAAGGTAATGACTTCTCCTTCTAAGTGCGGGTACCATTCAGAAGAGATCCAGGAGAGAAAATCCGACAGATTGGGCCAATATCCATTAAACCTACAAACTAGAGCGTGCCTACGGTAATGGAAAGCATGAGTTAGGGCTTCCATCGACATTTGAATAGAAACTGTCGGAGCTTCTGGAACTGCTGCATGTAGCCCGGATGGGCTGCCTTGATGAGAGGTAACCTCAAGGGCCGCTGCATGCAAATTGGAGAGAATACCCTGGTGTGAAGCCACCTCTTTAAAGGAGGGGGCCAGAGCTAGTGAGTTTGTTGCTGACGGAGCACCAGGGGGAGCACTTGCATGAGAGGGTGGCCTGAAAGAGAGAGTCGTTACCGAAGGAAGGAGACCAGCAGTAGCCGCCACAACCGCACCAGGAGGGGCGTCTCCTTGCTTTGAAGAGATCGAGGGGGTCTCCATTTGGAGCTTGGTCGAGCCTGCAAGAGCTGCTACAGCTGCGCTGGAGGGTGGAAAGGGCAGGAGGCCATAGGGCCAGCAGCCTGCGGGAGATCCAGAAGTGCGGTAGTTCCAGGAGTGCGAGCTCTCTCAAACCTATTTTTAAGATCTGGTACCTTATTCTCTATAGTTATTACTTTCACATTATATTGTTGATAGAATATGTCGTTGTATTTTGATGTGAATGATATGTGTTGGGAGTTAACAACATTCATAAATGTTTTTGTTCAAACATATTCATTGTTTCAACATAAAAATATATTTATAAATAAATTATATTTATAAATACTTAATATATTAATATATTAATTTTTAAATTTATTATTATTATTATTATGTGGTCAAATTGTGACATTCATATGGCGATGTTGAAGAGTATTTGAATTTGACACATTGTGACATTCATAACAATGCATTAATGGTTATGTCAAAACAAAGTGTTCATGATTAAAGCATTTCTCTATTAATGACTATGTGGCAATTCAAAGCTATTGAAATAGCGTGTTACATTGCAATGTTATTTATTTGTCGTATTGTGACATCTATAATGGTCATTGCAAAATTATTGTGTTATTTATTTGTTATATTAAGTTGCTCATGAAACTTCATTAGACATCACATTGTTCATTAATCTGGTGTTATGAAATGTGATGTCATATTGTGACATTTGAAAATATTTTTTTTTGTTTTTTTTAACTTTATGTGAGATTGTGATTTTCATTAATTTTATGTCGCATTGTATGAATATTGGAATATGAAGTCACATTTCTACATTAAAATATTTTTTTGAGAATAGAATTTATAGAATTATAATTGTTTTTTATTTTCTTTTAAGCTAAGTGTATATGAAAATATTAATTAATTTTTTCTTAAATGATATAAAGAGGTTATAGCTTCCATTTATATGTTTGTATAAAAATTATATAGAAAATAATATTGACATTGCACAAAATATTCTATTTATTAAAGAAATCATTCAAACAAAAAATACAAAAATAACATTTGTATAAAGTAATGGATATTTACAAAAACAAATGTTTTAAGAATTAATTTTTGGTTTTTTCTTGCATTTGATCTCTATACAAGAGTTCCTAGTGGAACGATGAGATTTCAGGTTGTACACACTCGAAGTTATGATTATGTTATGTTGCATATTCATATTAGAAATTTGACAGCCAAATTATGCAATTTGTTGCTTATTCATGACATGTTATTCTGTGTTTTTAATTTCTTTTCTGCAACTTTAATGTTTAATTCAATATCTGTAATTTCATAAAACAATAAAGGGTTGTTATTATTTTAAGGTGTTTTTATAAGTCAAACATTTAATAAAAATAATTTGATTCAAACACTAAAATAATAAAGTAGAATGGTGGTGATATCCTTAAACCATCTATTGTTTTAACTCTTGAAATTGTTGTAAATGTTAAACCTTGTCTTTCAGTAGTACCAATATCAATTGTCACTTTATCTATTGTTAATCCTTGTGATTTGTGTATAGTTAGAGATCGAGCCATACGTAATGGGATTTGTTTCCGTTTTCCTTTAACAATTGGTGGTATCAGTACAATACTTTCATCTGTCATGTCCCATGGTATACCAATGTAATTATGAAATAGAATAGTTATATAAATTGGTAGTTGAGGTGGTCTTGATCCAGGATAGTAGAATATTTTTTAACAGTTCCAAGTGCTCCATTTACTAACCCTACTTCTACCCACAAATTGGATGTCAACATGACACATTGACATGTAGATAAAATAATTTCATGTTCAAGTTGTTCATCATCTGCATCATTAAATTATTTGTTCTTTGTATGTTCTGCAACACATCGTGTAATATGACTAATCAATGATTTAAACATGGACTTGTTGTGGAGATCGACTAATTTGTCTGTTGGAAATAAATGGTTTTTTTATTTGAAACTATTATTTTCAATGGAATCCATAGATGTGTTTGTCCTTGACATCAAAATATTCCATTCATCCAATTTTGCATCTGCATTTATGATGTTTGTCAATAATCTTCAAAAATGTGCTTGATTTTGATTTGTCCCTTGTTGACAAAAACATATGTCTAAAGTGACAATCGTTTTGAAATCCTTCCATAGAATCTTAGTAGTTGTGTTACCTACATACAATGGTTTATCTTTGATAGGTGGTAATTGACCAAGGTATCCAATAAGAATTAACATTTTTCCATCGAATGGAATAGATTTCTTTTCTGGAAATGATTCACACAATTGTGAATCAATCTGCATGAACAACCTCGGTCCAATGAAGCTCATTTCATCGATCAAAATGTATTTAATATGTTTCATTTTCTATTGAAATACTGCAATTTCTTGACCCTGTAAAGGTTTAAAGTCTTTAATAGGAATTCTTAATGCTGAGTGTATTGTTTTAGCTTGAATATTGAAAGAAACGATTCGAGTAGGTGTTAATAAAAGAAAAGGGTTTTTTCCATTAATTGAGTGAGAGTTAAATTATTTTGAAATACAATGTATAAGTTATGACTTTCCTGTTCCTGCAGTTCCTTGAACAATTATCTTTAGTGGATCTTCAGTATTTTCATCATTGAAATGTTCAATGATAATATGCAAACAAAGTTGTTGTTTTTAGAAAAATGAAAATGAAGATGTTGATGTGGAAAGAGACTTATTTTTTATTTCTCCAATCGATCGCACAGTCTGGATGAAATTATTTGTTTCTTTTGTTGCGTTATCTGAACCCATAGTATGATCCTACAAATGATTCAAGTCAAAGTCTGTTTGACTGAGAGTATCAATGTCAGACACTTGAATAGAATTAAGAGGAATAATGTGCGATAGTATTTTCCATTCATCCATATCATCGGGAGGAATGATTTATTCTTCATTTATTTCATCATCTTCTTCAATACTTTCTGTTTCTGATTTTGTTCTTTGAACATGCCAAGGTCGATATCTCAAATTTTTCCAATTCTGAATAATAACTTGTTTATCAATACCTATATCAATAGGAATGTTTTTGAATGGTTTATATAATAGTAATTCACTTTGATAGAATGATTCATAGTTATATGAATTTTCAATAGGAATTGTTATAAATTGAGGCCAGACTCGAATTATTGCAACATTTTTTCTAGGCTTCCATTGTTCTTTCTTGTATTGTGGGTTAAATGTCCATGATAGTGTAGTGTCTATAAGAGAAAAATGTTCAAGGAATGTATGTCTTCCTTGATATATTTATATGAAACCAGAGTTTCCAAAAAATTGATCATGTTCATTATTAAATGAAACTTTTTTGAAGACTTTCCTGCCAACATTGAGGGAAAAGAACTGGTCCAACTACATATTGCAAGAGGGATTTTTAATAACATGTGGCACGTTTCTTGTGCTCCTATGTCTCTATCTACAATTATTTTAGCGAGGAATTTTTGTATGCACATATAAAATGATTTTGGGTAAAATCATGAAGATGGGTGTCTATTTTGCTTGTTTTATGAGAAAAAAAACTATATTTTCACAAGTTCTTCAACTTCCGACATACAAAAGTATTTTTTTTATTTAGAATTTCACTTTACAGTAAAAACAAAATTTGTAAAGAATTTTGTTATCTTTCCAATGACTATTTTTCAATTTTTTTTATTAAGATTTGATATGTCAATTTGACAATTGTTTAACAGTATGTTCCTTAAACATGAAAGGAATGATAATGAATTATTTTCCCCCCATCAATGTATCTATTATTAAACTTTTGTTTTTAACAAATGAAATATACTGCAACAATCTACAAAAACTCTATTTTATTATGACTATAATTTTGAATCTAACAGATGAATATTATAATTTCTAGAATTTTTTGAAATTGACCAAGCTGAAAACATTGCAGATTTTAAAAAATGTTTTCCTCCACCTTGTATCTATATTAATTTTTACTTAAATGTAAAATCTAAAAATACCGTTTTGAAAAGAACAGTTTAAGGATTATGATTATAAATTTTTCTAAATTTTTCATTGTGTATTTTTAGAGATACAGATATTTCATTTCACTAAATCATAATGTCTGTTGAAAATATTATGCAGTGATTTTTAACAAAAAATAATGAAAATGAAAACAAATTATAGGAATTGAAAGTAGATTCAATTTTGCAAATGCTGGTGTCATTTTCGAAACCAAATTCTGAGTATTTGTAGGAGTCAGCAACCTCCAAAGTTCATGTAAGCTTGGGGGAATCCTCTGGTTTCTGGATACAGTCCCAATTTCTAGTTTTTGGCCGAAAAAATATTCTTTCGGACGAAAAACTAAATTCTAATGGAAACCGTCAAAACTAAACAATTTCCAAGGTTTTCGGCCGAAATATGGTTGAGCGAATTCCGTCGGTCAGAAAAAATGAAAAGACACGTCGTATCGTTTCATGTCGTGCCAAATCGTATAAATACACTTTCAGCCAAACATATTTAACACAATTCGTCGCTTGTTTGATGGTTTTCTAGAGCACCTAAACACAGTTTCAAAACATCTTTTTGGCTTTTGTTGAATAAGGTAATTGATGTTTGTTCAAGTTTTTATTGGAATAAAAATTTATATGTTGAAAGATAAATGTTGAGCATCTTTTCAAGGTGAAGTCTTTGTTGAACATATCTTTTACAGATAACTATAAAAGTCATGGGAAACAAAATTTTGTGAAAGAGAAAATTTGATCACACTTGAGATGAAACTTACCATAACGAACAAAGGAAAGAGCATTATTGGAGAAACAAGCAAGAATGTGAAAATATTGAAGAAAGAAATGATGATAATGTAAATAGAGATTTTCAACAAGAAGAAGTCCAACCAGGTATGCATGCACATATTGTCTATATTAAAAGTATAGAATTCAAATTTAAAATATTGTTTAATATAATTGATTGTAATTACGATTTGATGTTTTTCAAAAAACATAAATAGATTTGTCTCATAATGTCGATGAAGATGTTGAAACCAAAATTGAAGCAAAAGATGAATCACCTATAGGTATGTACATAAATTTAGATAATACAAGATGAACACTTGTATATAGTTTAGTGAATTTATGTTCGGGTTTTGTTTTTTAATATAAACTTTAAATTGAAATATGCAGGAGAATCTATCAACATTGATTATGAAATATTAGAAAATGTTCATTCTCACAAATTTGGGAAGAAAAAAGATAAACATTATATAAGATATCGAACTAAGAATATGTATAATACCTTTTTCAAAGATGAATCAATAACAGTACTGTAACGACCCCATCGTTACAACTACAAGCGAAGCAAAAATGAAATATGTTTTGCTCTTAGGCAAGAAGGTGACGACGACAACAGTTTAACCACACCACTAACGACAAATGCAAGAATGCAGTCCAGTCAATAGGCTATTGCGACACCACGCACCAGCACAAGGGAAACTAGGCGAACATGCGTAGAACAACCAGGAGGAACTACTACCCGCCCGACGAAAACCAGACATGCATACAAGCTAAGAGACAACATCCCCCTCCCAACATATTGACCTTGACGAACAAGACTAGAACCTCAAGGCATGTGAACCAACACATGAATGCGTTCAACCCATGTGCCAAAACCAACATACGACACTCAACCACACTCACATGGAAGGCACCAACTCCAACCAAGTTATCATTCACTGCTAACCAATAGGGCACACCATGATCCCCTTATCAAGAATCATGTTGTCCCCAGGTGATAAACGCATCCATAACTTGGCACAACACATCCTACCTGGATCGAGGACTCTATATAAATCCAACGCGCTAAGACGAAACAACGGACAAGAATACTACACCCACACCCCAAGCAACGGGTCGACAAGATGCAGGATGACGTCAACAAGAAAATGAAAGCGGTTACATGACTACGCAATAACCCAACCTATTCATCTAGTCTGAACTGGTCAATACTAAATTAGCGTTAAATACATATCTACTTTAATCCATCTAAATCACGAAGTCAGTGATTTACCACCTACAGTAACATGATATAGAGTTCTATTTTAGAGAGTCTAAATCACCAATTTAGACAACCACTATATATCAATGAGCATTAACCACAAATAAAAAATTTAGCAAGTGAATACTACTACTAGTAAATAGATTTCAATTCTTCATTAATCCTTAAACAAATCTGATTCGCAAGTCTAAAATTTACAATTTAGACATTATTACAATCAATCTAACATTATCGCAATCTCATTTAATCATTAATTAAGGTCTAAGTGGGCAAATCTAAATTAATCCCAAATTTCAATCTAACTAGCAATTGACATAAAATAACAACATTAACTACATCAAGGCAGAATGCAACAATGAAACCTTATTAACTCATTAAATCACCACATGTTGTCTATCTATAATAACCGTACCCAATGACAGCTATCGATTAACATTAAAAAGAACTGTTGAGAAATGACTATGCCAAATAAGCTGGCTAAGTTAATGCGGTTGGTGGTTATAAACATAATCGTCAATTTAGAATTTAATGCTATCTTGTTGCTTTGAAATGAAAGTTATATCGGGATAATCAATGCACACTTGATGTTAATATTAACTAAATCCTACCACAATGATTATCATTGCTAACCCAGAAAAGGAGGGACGTTGTCCGGAATTAATAAAGCCAATAAAAACACTATCAGGTAAGGTAACACGCAAGGTAACAGACAACAACTTCAAGGGCAGAAGCGCCATCTCCAGAAAGGAGAAATCACAACCTCATAAAGGCAATAATTTCTCCATGCACCCAAGGTAACAAATGAAAGTTATTTTGGAAAAAAACATATCACTACTCAAAAGCATATCATACATATATACCAGGAAATGTTCACATGTTGAAATAATCACTATTCATGAAGAGAAGAATTAAACTATTATAATTATTCTCCAATTCTTTAAACAAAACATAGTGCCATTTATTATAAAACAAGATAGATTATTAATGATTGATTATGGTCTCTTTTAAAAATTCCGGTGCTATTTTCTTACTAATCAATACCATTTCTTCCTGTGATGGATCTTTCAGGTTATGGACATTTTTCCGGATGACTATCACTATGCAACGAGATGCAATGACAATGCTCCACATTGATTGAGATCATGTTAACCCACCACATAGGTGAACATTGGCGCACCGATTTTACTGGATTATTCACATGATATCACAAGGATAAAAGGAAACCGCTTATTTAAAACAAAAAAAAATCAATGAAAATGGATAAACGCTAAATTTACACGATTGCCCTCAAGATAAGTGTATAGAATGATCTGGTGGCCGTAGTAAGGCATAAAATAATTATTAAAAAGTGTCAATACTTGAAGATTGATAATCTACAAGACATTTGATGATTATGTTTTAGTTATAGTCTTGACTAAAGAGACTATTATTCAACAAATGAGATTAGATTTTGGGTCTTATTCCATCCATCTTCAGATTCTTGAGATGGATGATGATAAAAGATCATCATGAAGGATATCTCCCAACCGTGAACAAAGTTATCAAAGCACAGAGGTTATATCAGGGTTGGAAGTAAACCAGTTAGGAGAATTACTCCAGTAAATGAGTAAAAGATATCCTCCGATCATTTTTTCTTTTCTTTAGTAAATTTTTATTTGGTTTTCTTCAGATGTTGGTTTTCTTTAGTAAATTCATGGTCAATAACAGGAAAACATAGTCATCATTTTCATGGAAAATTCATGGTAAATAACAAGAAACCACAGTCTTCATTTTCATGGAAAATTCGTGGTAAATAATAGGAAAAAGGAAGACACTGTTTTACTGGAAATTCTTGGTCAATTACAGGGAAAACGCAGACATTCTCTTACTGGAAATTTCTTCGTTAATAATAGGAAAAACAAAAACATTATTTTACTGGAAATTTTCCGTGACAAACGCACTAGAAGGGAACCACAATGTCGTCTTTATTTAAAAGAAAAAAAAAAACTGGGCAAAACGCACTAGACTGGAAATTACATTGCCATCAACATTTAAAAGGAAAATTGTTGGCAACAAAATTATGAGCTCAGACCTAAACTATCCATCAATATAAAACACAAGGTTAAATGTACCCATCAATGCACCATAACGCAGAGTTAAATTGTTCATCAAACGCAGAGTAAATTTATCCCTCCATGCATAAAAACGCAGTAAAAAATGTAAAAATGTAGAGAACAGTAAGAGAAATGCAAAGATTCAAAGGAAAAGTCATTGAAATGGCCATAGAGGTTTTATCATCCCAAGCGTGGAGAAAATCCAAGGTTAGCCCTTAAGGCACAGAGACAAAAACAAGCGCAGAGATAACCCAACAAGGACACAAGGGAATCCATACTCAGAGGTACTTTTTCTAGAGGTGTAAGACAACAACCACCCAAGGACAACAACATAGGTAGACGACTGACATGAAAATCCTTCGCTCATCATCCATTCATATAAAAGCAGGGTGTTGAGATCCTCAGGTCTATTAACGTTGAAGTGACAACCATAGATCAGGCTCTTGGATGACTACTCAGGTGAGTACTTATGATCTAGGGATGAAAGGAAAACACAACCACAATTATCACAAATCAATACACCATAGGGCGGTCAAGACATGCCGGGATCGAAGGCCATGGGAGTCAATCAATCATCGAGATATAGGCTATGGAAAAATTCAGTCATCAACTAGAATTCTAAGACAATCAATTTACTTACCCAATTAAACATACAGATCCAAAGCATAACTCCTACTACAATATACCATGCAAAAATAAAGAAAGCGTACCGTTACCTGATCATCCGCTCTGATTTGATGTCTCTCGCGCTCCATGCAACTCTCTCTTGTTGACCGATGAGACTTCAACGATACCTCCCAACCAATGCTAGGGGTACTCTTCTTCCCCCTTATCCCCTCAAGTCGCAAAGGGGCCACACACACTAACCAGAGAATTAGCTAACTACCATTTCACCTCGCAAGGCTGAGCTACCACTCCTCACTGAGCTAGGTATCCCAACTCCCACAAGATAAGTTAGTCAAGTATATATTTCTGCAGCGTAACGTTACGCCAAACATAAGACATTTCTCTTCCTCTTCCTCCCTCTATATATACTTTTGAATTCCTTTACCTTCCCAAAATCCCATTTAAATTAATGTTTAATAAATTAATTCCTAAAAATCCTCCTCGTACAAGTGTCACCCATCCCCTTCATTTCTCCATAAATTAATTTCTTTAATTAATTAATCACCCCTATTTCCCTCACCCACCTAAATTCAATCCTAGAATCCCTCCTAGGTGTCCCCATATTCCCTTACAAGTTTTAATGACTTTCCCCATTACCAATTTACTAGTTGAGTTAATTTAGAAAGTTCTTAAATGCTAGATACCTTACTAAGTTTGACTTTCTACTTTTTCCCTTGTGTTTCCCTTTTCTTTTATGTTTCCCTCTTTTCCTAGTTTCCTAATTATTTTAGATTTCCCTCTTTCCCCTTTTCATTTAGAACTCAATTTGGCAAGTGTAGAAATTAACTTTTTCCCTTTTCCCTTTTTAATTAATAAATTTTAAATTATCATAATATAATAAAACAATTATTTCCCCCTTTTTTAATTTGTATCCCAACAGATTTTTATGAATCAATTAAATTGCTTACTCCCTTCTTGTTACAAGATTAATGAAGATTATCATCATTATTTATTTTATTTTTATTTTTATAAATAAATAAATAAATACACACACACACACACATATATATTTTAAAAGGATAAAAAAATTATGCAACCAGTATAATTTAGACCTAGACTTTAATTTTCATGCTAGGCGACATTTTATTAGGAAAATTGTTTTAAAATTTTCTTATCATGTTATTCATCCTAAGTCCATCTAGGTTCATTCATTTATCATTAACAACGCGACATGCCCTTTAGGATGCACTAGGTGCTCCAAGGGTGCCACTCACCTCATCTGTTTCCCTTGCATGACGTGCCCTTCAGGACGCACTACGTGCTCCAAGGGTGCCACTCACCTCTTTCCATTTTTCTTGCGTGATGTGCCCTTCAGGACGCACCATGTGCTTCAAGGGTGCCACTCGCCTCTTGACTGACTTGGTAGACATAAAAAACCCCTAGACTCAATACTCCTCTAGGTGAACTTGTGGGAGACTAAGGGCCTCTAAGGAATAAGGCCCCCACCTTATTGCGTGTCCCTTAGAATCATCATGAGTGATTGTCCCAGTCTTCCCTCACGACATCGTGGGTCCTCTCGAACTAGGTAAACATTAACCTATAGTTCCAGCCACGACGAGAATGCTAGTAGGCTGTGGCAGGGCTGTTGTCCACACCTCTCCCTCAACATCTCTGGTAGTCCTGTGTGACCCCTCTACTCCACATGTGAGTCTGGTCAGAAAGATATCATTAGCCTGCATCATCCATGAATCATGTCAAAAATATATCCATAATCACATCATCTAGTCCGATGCACTAATATAACATATAAAACAATCAAACCCCAATAGTTCACTCCTCGACCCGATCTAGAGTTCAAGGGATTCCATCGATGCATCTGCATCGTCGAGGTTCAAAATCCTTCACACTCAGTAAAACTAAGTCAATAGCACCTATCTATGTCAAGGCAACAAAACAACATGTCATTAACCCATAACACCTCATAATCCAAATCAAAAGTTTAATAGTATAATAATCTGGATCACTTGCGAGCAAGTGTCCTCAAAGAACAAGTTCACTTAGTGTGCGCAAGAGTGGGATGTTACATACACCTCCTATTGGTCTAAAATTTATCCCGAAGTTTCATAGTATAAGTTCTAAAATAATGTGTATCATAGTATCATAAGTCTATCTATAAAAAAAAAATGGAAACTGCTGGCGCATATCATATGCATCCTCCTAGGTCGTCGATTGTTGACTATAGCTGTCCCACTGGACCTTGACCTTCTCTATTGTTTGTTGTCGTAGCTGTCGAATGCGATGATCCAATATTTGAATCGGCTTAGCTGTGAGCGCACCCTCATCTGACACCCGCAAGGTGCTTAAAGTCATGTGTATGATCACTAACCATAATGTCTCAAACAGAGACGTGAAAGACATTGTGCATACGCCTCAAGAATCAGGCAAGGCTAGTTACTACGCCATGGGCCTCTCTTTTCCACAATCTCGTAGGATCCCCTAAGCCTAGGAGATAGTTTATCCCCTTTTCCAAACTTGATCGAACTCTGATGCGGTTTCAGCCGCAAAAATACTCAATCACCACATCGTAACTATGGTCGACATGATGCGCATCGACATAACTCTTCTACCGATCCTGCGCTTCCTTTATCCTTTGTCTTATAGTTTTCATTTAATATTCCAATTCTTAGATTTCTTCTGGTCCCACCAGGACCCTATCCTGAAGCCAATCCCAACTCAAAGGTGTTCGACATGGTCGCCCGTAAAGAAACTCAAAAGGTGCCATCTTAATGGTGCTTTGGTAACTATTGTTATAATCGAACTCCACCAGTGGCAAGAATTCTTCCCAACACTTTTATTGGTCCATCACGTACATGCACAACATGTCCTCCAAGGTCTGGTCCGTTCATTTGGTATGCCCATCAGTCTCCGGGTGATATGAAGTACTGAAGTTAAGTTGGGTTCCCAAGGCCTCTTGGAAACTCGTCCAAAATCATCCAGTAAACATCGATCCTCGATTGGATATAATCCTCTTAGGAATGCCATGCAACCTCACAATCTCACTGATGAAAGCTCTAGCTATGTCAGGTGTCTGATATGTCGTACGCACATGAATAAAGTGAGAAATATTTGTCAGAGTGTCTACTACTATGAAAATCGAGTCGTGTCTCCTTGCCTTCAGTGGAAATTCAACAATAAAATCCATCGAAATAACCTCCCATTTCGATTCCGGAATAGCGTGTGGTTGTAGTAATCCTGTTGGGTGTCTATGCTCAGCCTTTACCTGCTGACATTCTAGAAATCTGGGGACATAGTTGACTATGTCTGCCTTCATTCCCTTCCAGAAGAATAAGGGTTTAAGGTCCTCCCTCATCTTCATGACTCCTGGGTGAGCCATGTATATAGCTCTATGAGCCTCGCTTAGGATCAACATCCTTAACTCGTCATTCGGTGGTACGTAAATTTGATTTTTAAACCTCAATAATCCATCGTCTTCAAACATAAATCCTTCAAATTTTGGTACCATCATTGTGTTTTGTCCGATAAAACCCTCAACCTCTTTGTACCAGTCATTGTCACGCTCTAAATTTAGAATCTTTTCATGTAGATTCATCTGAAGAGGCATCACTGAAAAGATGTGTGGTCTCTGACTCAATGCATTTGCCACTCGGTTCATTGTTCCTTTTATGTAAGTGATCTCCAAGTTGTACTAGCTAAGAAATTCCGACCAACGTCGTTGTCGCGCGTTCAGGTCGCTTTGCGTAAAGAGGTGTTGTAGTCCATAGTGGTTCATCTCTAGTTCAAATTTTCGTCCAACAAGGTAGTGTCTCCAAACCTTCAAGGCATAAACAATGGCTAACAACTCCAAATCATTCATCACATAGTTATCCTCATGCATTCTCAGTTTCCTAGAGATGTAAGCGATCAATCCATTATCTTGCATCAAGAATTCACCGAAGTCTTCCTTGGATGCGTCAGTGCATACCAAGAAGTCTGCATCCATGTCAAGGACTTTTAGTATCGGTGTTGTTGTCAACAACTCCTTGAGTGTCCGAAATGCCTCTGTGCATTTCTCAGTCCAAACAAACTTCTTTCTCTTCTTCTGTAGCTTAGTAATCAGGTTTTCTATCTTCAAGAATCCCTCAAAGAACCATTGATAGTATCCTGCTAACACGAGAAGCTATGCACTTCTTGGACATTCCTCGGCATAGGCCATTCCACAATAGCCTCTACCTTTGCTAGATCCATGACGATACCTTCGTCGAAGATGAATTGCCCTAAGTAGTGAATATTCGCTTGATAAAATTAGCATTTGGATAACTTCCCAAACAATTTGTGCTCTCACAGACACTGTAGTACCAAGCGCAAGTGCTCTTCATGCTCCTCCATTGTCCGAGAGTAAATCAAAATATCGTCAATGAATACTTGGATGAACTTGTCCAAGTACTCATGGAACACCCCATTCATCAAACTCATAAATACCCCTGGGGCATTTGTCAGTCCAAATGGTAAGACAGTAAACTTGTAATGTCCAAACCTCGTCTTAAATGCGGTCTTAGGGAAATCATCCTCCTTGATCTTTAACTGGTGATACCCTAATCACAAATCGATCTTTGAGAACATTGTCGCACCCTTCATCTGATCAAACAGATCATCTATCCTCAGCAATGGACATTGATTCTTGATCGTTGCCTTGTTCAATTGATGGTAGTCAATGTAGAGCCTCCATTACCCATCCTTATTTCATATGAAAATAACAGGCGCACCCCACGGTGACATGCTTGGACGTATCAGTCCCAGGTCCAACAATTCTTTTAGGTGCATTCTTAACTCCTGTAACTCCGGTGTCGACATCCAATAAGGTGTTCTAGCTACCAGTTCAGTCCTCGGTTTAGGTCTATAGTAAAATTCAATTCCCTCTTTGGCGACATCCTAGGTAACTCATCCAGAAAGACATATGCAAACTCTCTCACCACATGAAGGTGTTCTATACCTTCAACTACTCCCTTCTTGTTTAATGCAAGGATCACATAAAGCTTACATCCCTTGCACATGCTCTTCTGTAGCTGCAAGGAAGAGATGAACCTCATGGAAACTCCTTGGTTTCATCCTATAATCATGCATCTTTTTCCCTCATCATCGACCAAGCTCAACCATTTCATCTTACAGTTGAGTATCACCTCATGTGATTCCAACCAGTCCATACCGATCACGACGTCATAATATCCTAAGATCATGACATACAGGTTGGCCCTGGTGAAAAACTCTCCCAGGTTAATGATACAACTCATAACCTTTCCTCCAACCTTCTATTTGGATCCATAAGTCATCTCTATGAAGCTAAACTTGTCCTATTCGACTTCCTTTACCTTAATCCTCTTTAGCACTGCACCAGAAATGAAACTCTCGGTAGCACCGGGAATTATCAAAATACTAAGGGTCTGGTTAGTGATGGTACATTACGTCTTGAGCACAGTTGACTGGTGCTCTTCCTGGCAGTTATTCACCACTGCATGGATCCTATGGGCCTTTCCCAATCTCCCACGGTAGTGGGTCTGGCTAATCCAGATGCTCTAGTCCTCTCCACTGGGAAGTCATGCTAGTAAAGTGGCTCCTCACATTCCAACACACCTTCTTCGATCCAGCAATCCTGGTACCTGAAGTAGAAGATGGATTCTAATACTGAGGCCAACAAGAACTTGTTGACCTTAAGTTTCTTGAAAAATATGCGGAGTGTACCGAGGCAGTTCCAAACGGGCCTCATACTCGAGCACCGTGCGACTGCCTTGTCACAAGGCATTGAACTCGTTGAGCTGATGCTCAACGAATTCCTCAGAAAGATACCTCTCCTGGAACCATTCCTCGAATATTTCCCATGACACATCATCGACATTCATGTTCAAAGTGGTAGGAGCATCTTCTGCCAAAGAAGAGCGCTCCCCTTTAGTTGAAAGACCACCATGTGCACTTTCATGATGGAGGTCATAAATGCGAAGAGTGAAGCACATCGCCTTGGTCTACAACTGTGCCTCAACGACATCGTCATCCATGACACTTGTGGAAACTAGAACTCAACTCTCTCAAGTTATCGATGGATGCTAACGGTACTAGCTAGGGTGCGTTGTGGGCCCTCAAGGGTACAAATGCCCTGGCCTCATCTCAATACTGATGGTGAATCAAGGTCCCTGACATTATATGGAAGGGCCTTGTCAGAACATCACCATATTCAACCCTTACAATAAGCGAATCCAGCCCAAGGATTTGTTCTTCCCCTTGGGGGTTCGACTCCCAGGCTGCGGGAACTCTTGGAGGTGTCGCACCTCCTTCCACGACACCATGTTGGGAACCTCTGAGGCATCCTATAAATGCGATCACCACAAGGATAGGTTAAGGTTTTTAATTAATCATAAGGGTTAATACTCACAGGTTTTCTCCAGTGGAAAGCCTGGCAATCCACAGTCACAGGGTTGAACCTGCTCTAATTGATCTAGGAGGCTCCCTAAGCTCAGAAAATGCTCAAAAATCAAAGTTCTCAGAATTGGATGAAACCAATTCCATTGTGACTGTCTCATCATGCTAATTCCGACAATATATTTACTTCCTCAAACGGGCTCCGTATGCAAAAGTTATTGTGTTCTGATAAAAAACCCAAACAGGTAAAAAGTCAAAGGTCAACTATCCAAAAAGTCAATGCTAACATCAGCATGACATCACCAACGAAACCTCATGAGGCAGACTTAGACCAATGGCAGTGTGACAAGTTGCAGCAGTTCACTGGGTAGATGTGGATGGCAGATCCAATCAAAGTTGGACATGTGGAAAAGTTCGAGCAAATGAGATGGTGCCACGTGGCCCAGGCATGGGCAGCCACGTGGCACCCAGTCAACATTTCATATGGAAAGTTCCAAAATTTTTGGGGTCGATGAGGTTTGAACCCACGACCACCCACGAAGCCTAAGTGCTTTTACGAATGACCCAACACCAATGCGGCCACGTATTACTTGTTAAATAAAATGTATTTAAATTTATTTAAGTTTAATCTATGTATGGGGAGAAAAAAGGAGGGGGCTGGGGCTAAGCCCCAGCCGGTGGTCATTTTACACTACTCATGACCAAAGGTGCGAG
>SNQJ01S0152710.1:0-22877 GCA_010110895.2 Picea sitchensis | reverse complement strand
AGTTGACTTAGGGAAAGGGCTGACTTTGCATATAGTTTAGACCTAGATTAAACTTGCATTGCTGCTTGCCATATAGGCTAGTTTCCCCCTTGGCCTATAAACAATTAAAACTAACTCCTAGAACACTTGTAATTAAAATCAACGTAGTAACGTAGGGACAACCCCCCTTGGCTTCCCTAGGAGTAAGCCTAGACGGAAGAAGTTCATGTCAAAGTGACAGTGTGGGCAGGGACTTAGACACTGTGTCTCCGAGGGCACACTAAGTGAGCCGGACTTAGCTCACGTCTGCAAGTGTGCATAAGGGCGACAACATCTTTGGCGCCGTTGCCGGGGATAAGTCATTTATCCTTGGTCTAACCGACTTTCTTTATTCTTTATTCTTTTTAGAACTAAGTAATAAAAACCGTAGAACTAATAATTCTTTGAACCTTTATTGGCTAGCTTTGTGTGATTCTTTTCCAAGTGGCGACTCCATTGAACAAATCTATCAAGTATACTGCAAGGAGCAATCCTTGTTGGCTACTTGAAATTCTTGGAGGAGAAGCACTCCTAGATTAAACTTGTATTGCTGTTGCCATATAGGCTAGTTTCCCCTTTGGCCTATAAACAATTAAAACTAACTCCTCGAACACTTGTAATTAAAATCAATTTAGTAACGAGGGACAACCCCCCCTGCTTCCCTAGGGAGTAAGCCTAGACTGAAGAAGTTCTTGTCAAGGTGAAAGTGTGGGCAGGGACTTAGACACTGTATCTCCTGAGGGCACACTAAGTGAGCCGGACTTAGCTCACGCCCAAGGCAGCATATGGCTGACAACATTTTGGCCAAGCACGGGATGAGTTATTTATCCTTGGTCTAACCGAATTTCTTTTATTCTTTATTCTTTTAGAACTAACTAATACAACCGTGAGAACTAATTATTTGAACCTTTATTGGCCAGCTTTTGTGTGATTCTTTCCAAGTGGCAACTCCATTAAACAAATCAAGTGCATCGGCAAGGAGCAATCCTGTTGGCTACTTGAAATTCTTGGAGGAGAAGCACCACCGGTATCCAATACTTGTTCCTAACTAATAATTTTAACCTTGTTTCTTTCTTGTGTTTTGCTTTGTTTGATTGCCTTGTTTTGTCCGGTAACTTGGTCATCCGACTCCATTTTTAAATAATTTTGACAAGGCATTTTCAAGAAGGGACTCAATGCCTTGCTTGTTTCATCTTTTGAACTTGAAAAAGTTTTTGGATGATGTTGGCATGCTGTCTTTCTTGTTGATCCTTAGTAATTTGGGTCCCAGATTTTTTTCAATGGAAGGTTTTTGGAATACTATTGATTCTTCAGGAATTGTCGGTTTCCCTCATGATATAATTCAAGATGTCGTTGATAACATTCCTGATTTTTTTGATTATAATCATCCTGGTGCTCACATTTGGACTTTCACTAAGTTTATCGAAGTGGTATGATCCACCCATTTATGAGGATGTTCTAATACAATTATTTGTCTTTACCCTTAGTGGTGAACGGGGAATGGATTGGTTTCACTACTCACCTGATAACACCTTCAGGACCATACATGATTTGTTGCATGCTTTCTTGAAAATGTTTGGGCGTAGTCAGCAGGAGATTCACTATGAATTGGTTGATAATTTTATGGAATGTGGAGGAAGAAAAATCTTCATATATAGAAATCATCCAGATTCCGAAGATGACATCCCATCAAAACCCATTGAGGAATTTAATGAAAAAGTTCAGAACATACAAAATTCTTCCCAGGAAGAACTATGTGATACAGAAAATGAACAGTCTTTGGACAATGAAGATCAATTGGAAATCATGGAAGATGATTTCACGGAAACTTATATTTATTTAGATCCCCATGGACGTGAGCTTGACAGTGAAAAAGATAGGGGAGTCCATGTGGAAATTTTCAGATGAATCCATAGATGAGCCGGTCATCTATTTTGACTCCAGGTGAACTCTGAGCTTGAAAAATGTTGAATATCTAGATGATTTTGAGTTCCCACCCACCTCCGGATGAACCAAATTTTTGAGAAATGATTTTGAAAATATTGAGGAAAACAATATGATGGTTCCAGTAATGTGTTCTTCTTCAGTTTCTCATCCAAAGGATAAGTTAATGCAGATTATGTGGAAATGGAAGGCACTTCACTTATCAATGTCATATCATTATGAGCTTTGGCCTCCCACCTGACAAATATAAGCAAAGAAAGTATTCGTGGATGGCTGTGCCTTGTCATATTCCTGTTTGGTTGAAAGGAAGAAGGATAATGGTACTTGATTGGTCCTTCCTTATGAAAAGTTCCAAGTTGGTAAAACTTGGGAAGGGGTCTTCTGTGAGTCATCCCCGACTTTCCGATTATTCGCACACTTGTGGCATCAATTCACCCATTCCATGGGTGGTTAGAACGTATCTCTAATCCTTCCTTGTATTTTAATGTTGTATCATAGATTCATTTATTCATGTTGTAAAATATGTGTACTTAGAAATTTTTCTGTATCATAGTCATGTAGTAATTCTATTGTTGTATTTTAGAAATTTCTATGTAAATGTTGTTTATATTATTACTCTTACATATTATGAATGTATGTACTAATGTTAAAATTTTTGGGTGCACGCATTGTGTGAGCATCACTTTGTAGGTGCTGGATTCTCAAGATGATTTACTGTTCGAGTTGATCAACCACACGCCCCCGGGTGGAGCTGATAAGTTGACCACTGCTTAAAGTGCACTGAGGTCAACTCATATATAATGAAGATTATCTATGTCGAAGACAACAGGTTCTACTGGGTGTTTTAAACACCAACACTTAAAATTGTAAATCCGGATCTGCACTTCAGGTAATGTAATAATGTCATGTGATCATAGTTAGGTCGTACCTTGATGTTTTGACGCCAGAGTTCTTTCTATCGGGGGTTTTTAACTTGTAAGCATGTGGTCAACTAGTCGTTAATTTCCGGAGTTTTTCCTCTCCCTAAAATGCCCAAAGTTGTGGAAGGCGCTCTGATGTTCTCGTTCACTGAGTAACCTTTGTAGGATTATTGTAAATGACCATGCGAAACATCTCCTAGAGTCTTGCAAAATTCAATTAGGTTTTGATAGGATTTTTTAAATAATTAAATTTTTTTAATTTAATTAATTAATTATTTTTGAGCTAATATTGTAAAAACTTCGGCTCTTTTGGGAGAAAGATAGGGTATTTGTGCTCAAAATGAATGGAATAGCACTTCATACACCCACCGCCAAGTTTCAGCTCACCGACTATTTTTAAGTGTCTTATTCCACTTAGAGTCAGTTAGAGGCAAAACGGCAATTTTAATTGCTAATGTGATTTATTAAAAATCACAAAACTATTGTAATTTTTGAGTTAATGAGGATAAAGGTGGAAAAGGCAAGAGAGAGACCTCCTAACCTACCCAACCCCTTCTTCCAACCTTTTCCCAACTTAATTAACTTATTAATGACTTGACCATTTTCCCTCTTGCCTAGGGGAAATTGACCCACTCTCTGAATACTATTTAATTTTAATCTTCGAAACGCCAAACAAGGCACCACATGTGGTACGCTTCCTAGACTCACTTAGACCTAACCCCTACCAAAAACCTAACTCTAAACTCTTTCTAACCTCTTACCCACCTTTCATATTCAATTTTCACACCCCTAGGGAGGACGTTTTTTATTGGTGGAGGTTATTGTGACTTATTTAGCCCTCTCATGAGTTATGACTCCTTTGACCCCCACATCACCTAGAATGGTCCTAAATCAATTTTTCTCTCATTAATTCCTCTCCATTCATTCATTTTCACACTTTTAGCCTCCAAGGAGAGTTACGCCCCCTTTCTAGAGTCCCACAAAATGATTTTAAAAATCATTTGGACCCTCACCTTCCTTTGGCATCAATCCCAAGGCCTCTCACACCTCTTGCTTGATCCCAACACTCTAATTGGATCTACACCATAGATCTAGTTTTCAAACCCTAGATGGTGTGTGCCCCTTTCTTGAGATTTAATTAATCTCTCTCTCAAACCAACACTTGGCATTGATCCAAGCCACTTCCTTTATACTTAGGTATAAAAGGAAACCCTCCCTCATTCTTCTTTCTCACCTTTTCTTGTGCTAACTCTATTATGCTGAAATTTCTCATTGCTCCATCTTCTTGCTCTAGCTATCTTGCCATCCATTCATTGCTCTGGAGATTCTTGGAGGAAAGATCTTCATCTACACTCTCATACTTTTGGATTAAATAAAAAGCTTTGGAGGATCATTGTAAAAGAGTTCTTGTTGCTTTGCACACCATCATATGAGGTGATATTGTAATGTTTAGTGTAGATTGATTTGTGGTTTGGATCTTGGGTTCATCTATGCTGTCAAGCCAATCAGCTTAATGTTATCCCTGCTAGTTTGTGTTTTTCTGATATAATTTAAGATGGTAGTTGGACTCCTCTTATTGCTTACTCAAGGATAACTATCTATGCCATACTTTTGTTTTCACTAATCTTTGCAGGTCATCATCAAGGGTTTCACTTTGGTTGTGCTTGTGGAGAAGCCAACCCTTGAGACCTAAATTTCCAAAACCCAAACCCTCCTATTTTGCCATATTCTTTTACTTCCTATTCACTCCAACTTGTTTTTCAACTCATTGTTAGTATTTGATAGGTCAAATCAATACATTTCAATCAGTTTGTTGGCTGGAAATTTTCTCTGCATACACAGAAAATTTCCTCTTTCACTTTTTGCAGCTTAGAAACATTACACAAGGTTTTGCTTGCCGACATAATCGTATAAAATGGCCATATATTTGGAGCATTTGTCGTGATAGAGCAACTGGGAGGCTTCTAGGCTCACCATTCTGGGCTTGGGTAACACCTCCCTTTCTCCTCATCCCTTCATGATTTTCTGAAGTTTGTAGGTATTTTCTAAGCCCTAGAAGTAGCATAACCTAGATCTAGTTATTTTTATTCTTTCATTCTTTAAACAATCTAATCCTTCTCAAGCAATGTTTTAGGTAGATCTACATTTGTAATCTAGCTCTATTTACATCTTGAATATCATATGATCTTGTCTTTTGATGCTAGGGTTAGATAGCTTCATCTTGGTCATAGATCTAGATCTAGTTGTTTAACTAATTTTATTTGCATATGGTAATCTAATCTTTTGCTAAGTTGTTTACTTCTTTCAAGTATTTACCATTCGGCACACTTAGCATAAGTTGTATTTGATTTTGCTTTGGGTTTTTAATTATTTCCTATCTAAAACTAAGCAAGTTTGTGTTTTTGAGGCCCTCCTAGCCCACTACCCAGTGCCTTTTTTTTGGGCATCTCACACATCTTGGTTGGCTCATTTAACCCACGGCCTCACCCTAGCATACAGCCCTTGTGGTTGTTGCATACCCACAGTCCTCTCCTCTTAGCTCACGGCCCTAGTGGTCATATTCACTACTAGTGGCCTTGAAAGCCTCGGTCTCTTTTCTCCGCTGTCCAACACACAGCCTTGTCCTTTTCCTTGTCACGCTTGACGCCTTCATCTACAGCTTTCCTTGTCACGTTGGGACGTACCCTTTACCTCACACAGCCTTTGAGACTTTTATTTATTTATCAATAACAAACACATTGTTAGTCTACATGCTAGTGATTACTTTGGTTTAAATTTCTTAATGCATCATAGCTAACTCATCTATGTTTTGAATGCTTAAATACATATGCTAAGAGCCTAGATTTAATTGCTATTTAAGTTTCTCATAACATAACAAATCTTAATCAACTTGCTAACTGTTCAATACATCTATGGTTTAATCCTCTTATGCTTCTAAAGTTTTAATCTTTTGTTATGAAGCTAAACATAGAACACATACATTTGATGATGGTTCAAAACTCTTTATCTTAAAGCAACTCATATGTGGTGTTAACTTAGATAAATTGAACTCATTACTTATGGTATACATGTGGATAGCTTAGTATTTCATGCATGTTTTCATTAATTTCTTGAGCTATCACACTTTCTAGTTTCATGTGCAAGTATTCTATATCATTTATATGTTCATAAACTTAAACACCTAAAGTACCTTAAAGTTTATCTTACATTTCATCTCAAGTAACATTTCACGCTTCTTGTTTTATGGATATATCTCAAAATGATGTCTACTTGATGGTTTAAGCCTTATCAGTTATATTGGTTCATTGTCAGTTATGCTCTGGTGGTGGTTAATTTATCTTTCATCTTTAGTACTGCTTAACACTTTTTCACTCTACGCCTATATTTCAAATCATAAAATAAAAGTGATTAAACTTCTAAAACGAACCCAACACACCCTAAGATCCACCAGAGGATCATAACAACACTTAGAAACATTTAGGAGTCTTTAAACAACTGCTTTTTCCATCTAAAACGGGCTTAGAGGGCCGCTTTGGGGACGTATGGGGACCCCCATGATTTCGCTAGGGGGATCCCTTCCCTGACTACTCCTAGCTGTGGTGAAGTGATGGGATGACCTTGTAAGCTAGGCTGGAGGTAAAATCCAAGTATCTTGAGCAACTCCAAATATTTGCTTAATAAGGAGTTGAGACGCCATTGCTAAGTTAGGGGTTGGGATCTAAACGCTATCAAGAACATCTGAAGGACAGATCACACTTGTACATGCTTGGGAATTAGATGTATTGATAGCTGTACAATACATTACAGATCATCTCAATTGTTATATCTTTTATATCTCTAACCTGCCTCGCTTATGCTTTTCATGGCGGTAATGATACTTTTTGTTTCCATGCTTTACTCAATATCTTGTGAATCAATTATCATTGTTGTGGTGTGGACAGACGCGTTTGAGTATCCCACTTGGGAAGCATCACTTGTTTCATCCTATGCTTGAGTGGGTGATGTTGAAGGCACCCAAGTAGGGTGCTACTTGTGCATGCTGGCCCTAGGTGTGATCTTGTATCTATCTTGTGTGTATTGTACTTTTTGTATATCTCATTGTTGTAACATTGCATAATCTTATAAGCAATTCATATTGTGGGGTTTGGGTAATCTGATTTGATTAAAATGGAAAACATCTTGTAACGAAACACCCTACATCTAGTTGACCCCATTTGCCCAACCTTAGGCACTAGTCCTTTAGTTGACTTAGGAAAGGGTCACTTTGCATATAGTTTAGACCTAGATTAAACTTGCATTGTCAAGCCATATAGGCTAGTTTCCCTTGGCCTATAAACAATTAAAACTAACTCCTAGAACACTTGTAATTAAAATCACCGGAACGAGGGACAACTCCCCTTGGCTTCCTAGAGTAAGCGTAGACGGAAGAAGTTCATGTCAAAGTGACAGTGTGGGTTGTGACTTCTTAGACACTGTAGTTCTCCGAGGGCACACTATGAGCCGGACTTAGCTCAATGCTCCTAGTGTGCATAAGGGCGACAACATCTTTGGCGCCAAGGTCGGGATAAGTCATTTATCCTGGTCTAACCACTTTTCTTTATTCTTTTATTCTTTTAGAACTAAGTAATAAAACCGTAGAACTAATAATTTTGAACCTTTATTGGCTAGTTTTGTGTGATTCTTTCCAAGTGGCAACTCCATTAAAAAAATCTAGCAAGTATACCGCGCATAAGCAATCCTTGCTGGCTACTTGAAATTCTTGGAGGAGAAGCACTCACTGTTATCCAATACTTGTTCCTAACTTAATAATTTTAACCTTGTTTTCTCTCAGGTTTTGCTTGTTTGGATGCCCTTTTTTGTCTGAAGTAAACTTGGTCGTCTGGCGACTCCACTTTAAATATCTGACAAGGCATTTTTCAAGAAGGGACACCACAGCCTTGCTTTGTTTCATCTTTGAACTTGAAAAGTTTTGGGTGAAGTTGGCATGTCAGTCTTTCTGGATCCTTAGTATTTTTGTGTCCCAGATTTTTTTCAATGGAAGGTTTTTGGAATACTATTGATTCTTCAGGAATTGTTGGTTTCATGATATACCCGAAGATGTCACATTCCTGATTTTTTGATCATAATCATCCTGGTGCTCACACCTGGACTTTCACTAAGTTTATCGAGAAGTGGTATGATCCACCCATTTATGAGGATGTTCTAATGCAGTTATTTGTCTTTACCCTGTTTCGTGATCAGGAAATGTTCTGTTTTCATGACTCACCTGTTAAAACTTTCAAAACCATACGGTAGTTATTGCATGCCTTTTTGAAAGTTTTATCGGGTGAGTTTGGACGTGGTCAGCATGAGGTTCACGATGAATTGGTTGATAATTTTATGGAAATGTGAGGAAGAAAATCTTCATATATAGAAGCAATCAATTCAGGTTCAGAAGATGACATCCCATCAAACCCATTGAGGAGCGAATGAAACAAATAACATACTTTCCCGTGAAGAACCATGTGAAACAGAAAAATGAAATCATGGCCAACGAAGATCAATTGGAAATCATGGAAGATGATTTCACAGAAACTTATATTTATTTAGATCCCCATGGAATTGAGCTTGATTGAGAAAAAAGATAGGGGAGTTCCATGTGGAAATTTCAGATGAATCCATAGGTGAACCAGTCATCTATTTTGACGAAAAGGGAAGGAATTGGAGTTTGAAAATGTTGAATATCTAGATGATTTGAGTCTCCACCCACCTCCCGATGAACCAGCCCTTTTGAAATGATTTGAAAACCTTGAGGAAACAATATGATGGTTCCAGTGATATGTTATTCTTCAGTCTTTCAACCAAAAGATAAGAATTATGTGGAGATGGAAGGAAACTTCAGTTTAACAATGTCATAATGATATGACATTGATAAGTATTGGTTGGCCTCCCACCTTGGAAGTCATGAGCAGCAAAATATCAAAATTTTACGTGCCTTGTCATATTCCAGTTGTTTGGTTGAAAGGAAGAAGGATAATGGTACTTGATTGGTCCTTCCTTATGAAAAGTTCCAAGTTGGTAAAACTTGGGAAGGGTCTTCAGGAGCATCCTCGACTGGATTATTCGCATTAATTTGTGGTATCAATTCACCATTCATGGTAATAACGCATTCTAACCCTTCCTTGTATTTTAACGTTGTATCATAGATTCATTGGTTCATGTTGTGAAATATGTACCTAGAAATTTTTCTTGTATCATATCATGTAGTAATTCTATTGTTGTATTTAGAAATTTCATTATGTAAATGTTGTTTATTATTGATTTCATTATTTGTTATGAATGTATACTAATGTTAAAATTTTCGGGTGCACGCATTGTGTGAGCATCACTTTTTGTAGGTGCTGGATTCTTGTATGCTCTCCGTCCCATTTGAGAAGGTCAAACATATGTCCCCATGTTGAGCCAGATGTTGACCGCTCGTTTTAGCACGGAGGTCAACTCATTATATAATGAAGATTATCTATGTCGAAGACAAATTGGTTCTCTACTGTGTGCTTTTAAACACCAGCACTTAAATTTTGTAAACGGAATTTCAAGACTCGCGAGGGTAATAATGTAATAGGTTTACATGGATCATATAGTTAGGTCAGGTACCTTGGATGTTGACGCCAGAGTTCCTTTCATCTGGGGTTTTTTAATCTCGTGGGGTTAATGCGGCCTAACTAGTCGTGTTAATTTCCCCGGAGCTCTCCCAGTCAGCTTCCAGTGGTGGATGGCGCTTTGATGATCTCGTTCAATGAGTATCCTTGTAGGATTATTGTAAATGACCATGCTGCGTGGTTCGAAGTTTCATGGGATTCAGTCGAAGTCTAAGTTATTTTTTTACCACTAAATTTTTAAATTCTAATTAATTAATTATTTTTGCTTAATATTGTAAAAACTGCCTTTTGGGAGAAAGATAGGGTATTTGTGCTCAAAATGAATGGAATAGCACTCCTACACCCACTGCCAGTTTCAGCTCAGTCGGACTATTTTTGCTATGCTCCAAGTCCACAGAGTCATTAGGGCAAAAACGGCATTTTAATTGCTAAGGTGATTTTATTAAAAATCACAAAACTATTGTAATTTTGACTCACGAGTGGATGCTGTGAAAGTGGCAAGAAGAGACCCTCCTAACCTACCCAACCCTCTAACCTTTTCCCAACTTAATTTAACTTATTAATTGACTTTTTGACCATTTTTCCCTCTTGCCCTGTGGGGAAATTTGACCCACACTATCTAATTATTTAATTTAATCCTGAACTAAACAAGGCACCCACATGTGGTACTTCCTAGACTCACTGAAACTCCTAACCCCTACCTAAAACCTAACTCTAAACCTTTTTTCTAACCTCTTACCCACCTCTACATTCAATTTTCACACTCTCCTAGGGAAAGTGACGTTTTTTTATTGGTGGAGGTTGTTAGACTTATTTGGGCCCCTCTCATGAGTTATGAGTCCCTTGGACCCTCATTATTAATTCCTAGAATGGTCCCAATCAATTTTTCTCATTAATTCCTCTCCATTCATTCATTGCCTTTTTGGGCCCCTCCAAGAGGAGTTACGCCCTTTTCTAGAACTCCACAAATGATTTTTTAAGTATTTGACCTCTCACCTTCCTTGGCATCAATCCCAAGGCCTCTCACACCTCTTTGCTTGATCCCAACATCAACCCACTCATCCACCTCTTGGATCAATGCCAAGTGTTAGTTTTCAAACCCTAGATGGTGTGCCCCTTTCTTGAGATTTGCTCAATCTCTCTCTCAAACTAACACTTGGCATTGGATCCAGCTACTTCCTTTGGCCTCTAGGGGTATAAAAGTGAACTCCTCCTCATTCTTTCTTCACCTTTTCTTGTGCTAACTCTATTATGCTGCTGAAATTTCTCATTGCTCCATCTTTCTTGCTCTAGCCATCTTGCCATCCATTCATTGCTCTTGGAGATTCTTTGAGGAAGATCTACTCCAACATCTTCATTTTTGGCAAATAAAGGAAAAGCTTTGGAGGATCATTATGTGTGATTTTGTTGCTTTGCACTCCATCATATGAGGTGATATTGTAATGTTTAGTGTAGATTGATTGTGGTTTGGATCTTGGTTCATTCATGTTGCCCAAGGTTTAATGTTGTTCCTTGCTTGTTTGTGTTTTTCTTTGATATAATTTAAGATTGTATTTGGACTCCTCTTATTGCTTATCAAGGATAACTATCTATGCCATACTTTGTTTGCACTAAGTTTTTGCAAGTCACCATCAAGGGTTTCACTTACAGTTGTGGAGAGGCTTTCATCTCTTGAGACCAAACAAAAACCCTGTCCCCATTTCACATATTCTTTACTCATTCAATTCAACTTCATTTTTCAGCTCATTGTTAGCATTTACTAGGTCAAATCAATACATTTTCAATCATATTTGTTGGTTGGAAAATTTCTTCTGCGGTTTACACAGAAGTTTCCTTTCACTTTCTTGGTGTTTTGTAGCACATATCAGCAAGGTTTTGTTTGCTGATATAACAGGGCAGCGCCATATCTTTGAAGAGTTTGCTGCACAAAGCACCCGAGAGGCTTCTAGGCTCACCATTCTTGGGCTTGGGTAACATCTCTCCTTTCTCCTTCATCCCTTCATGATTTTCTGAAGTTTGTAAGTATTTTCTAAGCCCCAGAAGTAGCATAACCTTAGATCTAGTTATTTTTTATTCTTTCATTTTTGTTTTAAAATAGATCTAACTGCCATCGTTTTAGGTAGATCTACATTTGTAATCTAGCTCTACTTACATCTTGAATATCATATGCTCATGTCTTTGATGCTTAGGGTTAGATAGCTTCATCTTGGTCATAGATCTAGATCTAGTTGTTTAACTAATTTATTTGCATATGGTAATCTAATCTTTTGCTAAGTTGTTTAATCCTTTCAAGCATTTACCATTCGGCACACTTAGCATAAGTTGTATTTGATTTTGCTTTGGGTTTTTAATTATTTCCTATCTAAAACTAAGCAAGTTTGTGTTTTTGGAGGCCCTCCTTGAGGCTCCTCCTAGCCCACTGCCTAGTGCCTTTTTTGGGCATCCTCAGCTCACATCTTGGCTGGGTTATAGGCCCACGGCCTCACCCTAGCATACTCTAGTCACAGACACCCCACTCTCTCCTCTTAGCTCATGGCCCTGGGGTGCCTGGTTGAGCCCACGGCCTAGTGGCCTTTTGAAGCCCCCCGTCTCACACGTCTTCTGCACACACAGCCTTGTCCCTTTTCCCTGCTGCTGTTTGGACAGCCTTCAACTAATAGCCTCCTGTCAGCCGCTTGGGATGCCTCACTCACAGCTCTTTGAGACTTTATTGTCAAGACACACAAACACATTGTTAGTTCATGTTAGTGATTACTATTTAAATTTTAATGCATGATATTAACTCATCTATGTTTTGAATGCTTAAATACACATGCTAAAATCCTAAACCTAATTGCTATTTAAGTTTCTCATATAACATAAATCTTAATCAACTTGCTACATTTAACAATACATCTATGGTTTAGTCCTCTTATGTTTCTAAGGTTTTAATCTTTTGTTAAGTAGCTAAACATATAACACATACATTTGATGATGGTTCAAAACTCTTTATCTTAAAGCAATTCATTATGTGGTGTTAACTTAGATATATTGAACTCATTTACTTATGGTATACATGTGATAGCTTATATTTCATGCATGTTTTCATTAACTTCTTGAGCTATCACATTTTCTAGTTTCATGTGCAAGTATTCTATATCATTTATATGTTCATGAGTTTAAACAACTAAAGTACCTTAAAGTTATCTTACATTTCATCTCAAGTAACATTTCACGCTTCTTGTTTTATGGATATATCTCAACATGATGCCTACTTGATGGTTTAAGCTCATTGCCATATTGGTTCATTGTCACATGCTCATGGTGACAAGTAATTTATCTTTCATTCTCAAGCAATTGCTTAACACTTTCACTCAATGCCCCACGCTTAAACAAGTAAAATAAAAGTGATTAAAACTCTCTAAAACTAACCCAACACACCCTAAGACCTACCCGCGGGTCATAACAACACTAGAAACATTTTAGGGGTCTTAAACAACTATTTCTACCATCTAAAAACCAAGGAGGGTCAGCCTTTTGGGACGCATGGGGACCCCGCATGATTGCTGGGGAGATCCTCCCTCTCACTCCCTCTACTGTGGTGAAGTGATCTGGGTCAATCTTTGGAAGCTAGGTTGGAGGTAAAAGCCCAAAGACTGGCCCTAAAGACAAGGTATCATGAGTTGAGACTCACACATAGTTAGGGGTTGGGATCTAAAACGCTTAAGAAGCACACTAGTTGCATAGATCATACTGTGTACGTTTGGGAATTAGATGTATTGATAGGCTACAATATTGTGATCATCTCAATTGTTATATCTTTTATCCAAGAATCCAAGTACTTGTTTATGCTTTCATGGTGGTAATGATACTTTGTTTTCATCAATATCTCAGAATCAATTATCATTGTTGTGGTGTGATAGACAAGTGTTTGAGTATCCCACTTGGGGAAGCATCACTTGCTTCATCTCTTAAGTGCTTGAGTGGGTAGATGCCAGTGGAGGCGGTCCAAGTAGAGTGAGTGCTACTTGGGGCATGCTGGCCCTAGGGTGTGTTTGCATCTATCTTGTGTATATTGTACTTTTTGTATATCTCATTGTTGTAACATTGTATAATCTATATACAATTCATATTGTAGTTTGGGGTAATCTGATTTGGATTAAAATGGAAAAACATCTTTGTAATCTAAAACACCCTTACATCTGTTGACCCCATTTGCCCAAACCTAGCACTAACCTTTAGTTGACTTAGGAAAGGGCTGGACTTTGCATATAGTTTAGACCTAGATTAAACTTCTGCATTATTGCTTGCCATATGTGCTAGTTTCCCTGGCCTATAAACAATTAAAACTAACACCTAGAACACTTGTAATTAAAATCAACGTAGTAACGTAGGGACAGTCCCCCTTGGCTTCCCTAGAGTAAGCCTAGACGGAAGAAGTCTAGATTGAGGTGATATTGGGTCTAGACTTAGGTTTGTGTGACACACCAAGTGGGTTGGAGGTTTCTCCATGTTTGTAGGTGTGTTTTAGGACGACAACATCTTTGGCACTGCTGTCGGGGATAAGTCATTTATCCTGGTCTAACCGACTTTTCTTTATTCTTTATTCTTTTAGAACTAAGTAATAAAACCCTTAGAACTAATAATTCTTTTAACCTTTATTGGCTAGGTGATTCTTTTCCAAGTGGCTTAATTTTATTCAAATCTATCATATACCGCGAAGGAGCAACTTTGTTACCTTGAAAATTTTCGAGGAGGAACCATTCACTGAGATCCAATACTTGTTCCTAACTTCAATAATTTTAACCTTGTTTCTTCTTGTGTTTGCTTTGTTTGATGCCCTGTTTTGTCTGAAGTAAACTTGGTCATCTGGCTACTCCACTTTTAAATAATTTTGACAAGGCATTTTTCAAGATATCACCTACGTTTGTTTCATCTTTGAACTTGAAAAAGTTTGTGGGTGAGGCTAGCTAGTCCTTCTTCTTGCTGGATCCTTAGTAATTTTGGGTCCCAGATTTTTTTCAATGGAAGGTTTTTAGAATCCTATTGGATCTTCAGAATTGTTGGTTTCCTCAAGATATACCTCGAAGATGCTCGCTGATAACATTCCCCATTTTTTTTGATCATAATCATCCTGGTGCTCACATCCGGACTTTCACTAAGTTTATCGAGAAGTGGTATGATCCAATCTATTTATGAGGATGTTTCAATGCAATTATTCGGCTTTCAATTTAGTGGTGAACGGGGAATGTATTGGTTTCATGACTCATCTGATAACACCTTCAGGACTATACATGATTTGTTGCATGCTTTCTTGGATGTGTTTCGGCGTAGTCAGCAGGAGGTTCACCATGAATTGGTTGATAATTTTATGGAAATGTGGAGGAAGAAAAATCTTTCATATATAGAAGCAATCAATTCAGTTCGAAGATGACATCCCATCAAAACCCCATTGAGGAGTTTAATGAAACAATTCAGAACATACAGCCTTCCCATGAAGAACCATGTGAAACAGAAATGAACAGTCTTTGGCCATAGATGATCAATTGGAAATCATGGAAGATGATTTCACGGAAACTTATATTTATTTAGATCCCATGGACTTGAGCTTGACAAAAAAAAAAGATAGGGAAGTCCATGTGGAAATTTCAGATGAATCCATAGGTGAGCCAGTCATCTATTTTGACGAGGTGAAGGAACTTGAGTTTGAAAATGTTGAATATCTAGATGATTTGAGTTCCCACCACCTCCCGATGACAGCCCTTTTGAGAAATGATTTTGAAAATATTGAGGAAAACAATATGATGGTTCCAATGGTATGTTCTTCTTCAGTTTTCAACCAGAAGTTAAGTTAATGCAGGATTATGTGGAAAAATGAAGCTGCACTTTCACTTTGTCAATGTCATATCATTATGAGTATTATTTGGCCTCCCACCTTGATAGTCATAAGCAGCAAAGTATTCAGATTTATTGTGCCTTGTCGTTTTCCAGTGTTTGGCTGAAAGGAAGAAGGATAATGGTACTTGATTGGTCCTTCCTTATGAAAAGTTCCAAGTTGGTAAAACTTGGAAAAGGATCTTCGAAGAGTCATCCCGGACTGATTATCTTATTAATTTGTGGTATCAATTCACCCATTCCATGGGTGGTTAGAACGCATTCTCTAACCCTTCCTTGTATTTTAATGTTGTATCATAGATTCATTTATTCATGTTGTAAATATGTACTTAGAAATTTTTCTGTATCATATAGTCATGTAGTAATTCTATTGTTGTATTTTTAGAAATTTCATTATGTAAATGTTGTTTATATTATTGATTTCATTATTGGTTTATGAATGTATACTAATGTTAAAATTTTCGGTGCCCGCATTGTGTGAGCATCACTTTTGTAGGTGCCGGATTCTCGTGACATTTCAGCCTCGTTCGAGTTGATCAACCACACGCCCCCGGGTGGAGCCGTAGATGCTGACCGCCATGAAGCACGGAGGTCAACTCATATAATGAAGATTATCTATGTCGAAGACGTTAGGAACTTCACCGGGTGCTTTAAACACCGCCATTTAAATTTTGTAAACGGATTCACATCAAGCGAGGGTAATAATGTAATAATGTCTCCATGCATCATAGTTAGGTCGTACCTGGATGTTGACGCCGAGTTCCTTTCATCGGGGTTTTTAACTGGGGTTAATGTGGCCTAACTAGTCGTGCTAATTTCCCTGAAAGTTTTTCTCCCAGTCGCCCAAAGTGGTGGAAGGCTTCCGATGATCTCTTTGCTCAATCGAAAGTACCCTTGTAGGATTATTGTAAATGACCATGCTAGGGCAAGGTCTGGAAGCTTCGCTGACTCACGAGTCTGTTGTTTTTAATTAATTAGCCTCTTTTAAATTTAATTAATTAATATTTTGAGCTTAATATTGTAAAACTGCCTTTGGGAGAAAGATAGGGTATTTGTGCTCAAATGAATGGAATAGCACCCTACACCCACTGGCCAAGTTTCTCACCGGGCCGACTATTTTTGCTATGTCTAAGTCCACTTAGAGTCGGAGTCAGGGCAAAAAACGCAATTTTAATTGCTAAGGTGATTTTATTAAAAATCACAAACTATTGTACTTGACTTAATGAGGGATGTAAAGGTGGAAAGTGGCAAGAAGAGACCCTCCTAACCTACCCAACCCCTTCCCAACCTTTTCCCAACTTAATTTAACTTATTAATTGACTTTTTGACCATTTTCCCTGCCCTAGGGGGAAATTCGACCCCACACTCATCTAATTATTTAATTTTAATCCTCGAACGCCAAACAAGGCACCCACATGTGTGGTACTTGTGACTCACTTAGACCTAACCCTTACCAAAAACCTATCTCTAAACCTTTTCTAACCTCTACCCACCTTCACATTCACATTTTCACACCCCTCTAGGGAAAGTGACGTTTTTTTATTGGTGGAGGTTGTTAGACTTATTTGGGCCCCTCTCATGAGTTATGACTCCCTTTGACCCCACATTAATTCCTGTGAATGGTCCCAATCAATTTTTCTCATTACCTCCATTCATTCATTTTCACACTTTCTTTGGGCCCTCCAAGAGGAGTTACGCCCTCCTTTTCTAGGAATTCCACAAATGATTTTTAAAAATATTTGACCTCTCACCTTCCTTTGGCATCAATCCCAAGGCCTCCACACACCTTTGCTTGATCCCAACACCTTCTAATTGATCTACACCATAGATCTAGTTTTCAAACCCCAGATGGTGCGCCTTTCTTGAGATTTGCCCACCTCTAACCAACACTGGCATTGATCCAAGCCACTTCCTTTGGCCTCTAGGGGCATAAAAGGAACCCTCCCTCATTCTTTCTTCACCTTTCTTTGTGCTAACACTATTATACCGAAATTTCTCATTGCCCATCTTCTTGCTCAGCCATCTTGCCATCCATTCATTGCCTTGGAGATTTTTGGAGGAACTCCAACATCTTTCATTTTTCTTGAGATAAAGGAAAGCTTTGGAGGATCATTGGTGTGTGGATTTCTTGTTGCTTTGCACCCATCATATGAGGTGATATTGTACGTTTAGTGTAGATTGATTTTATGGTTTGGATCTTTGGGTTCATCTTATGTTGCCTAAGCTAACTAGTTTAATGTTATCCCTTGCTAGTTTGTGTTTTTCTTGATATAATTTAAGATTGTAGTTGGACCCCTCTTATTGCTTATCATGATAACTATCTTTGCCATACGTTTGTTTGTGCTAGCATTTTGCAGGTCATCATCAAAAGGTTTCACTTGGGTTGTGCTTTGATGGAGAGGCCATCTCTTGAGACCAACAAAACTCCAAACCCTCTCCTATTTTGCCATATTCTTTACTCATTCAATCCAACTTGTTTTTCAAATTGTTAGTATTTTATAGGTCAAATCAATACATTTTCAATCATGTTTGTTGGCTGGAAAATTTCTCTGTTTACACAGAAATTCTCTTCACTTTTGCTTTAAAATACATCGAAGGTTTTGCTTGCTGACATAACAGGGCAGCGTCATATATTTGGAGCATTTGCTGCATAGAGCACCCGGGAGGCTTCTATGCTCACCATTCTTGGGCTTGGGCAACATCTCTCCCTTTCTCCTTCATCCCTTCATGATTTTCTGAAGTTTGTGTTATTTTTTAGCCCCTAGAAGTAGCATAACCTAGATCTTAGTTATATTTTTTATTCTTTCATTCTTTGTTTAAAATAGATCTAACTTTCGCTAATGTTTTAGGTAGATCTACATTTGTAATTTAGCTCTATTTACATCTTGAATATCATGCTCTTTGCCCTTGGATGCTAGTTAGATAGCTTCATCTTGGACGTAGATCTAGATCTAGTTGTTTAGCTAATTTTATTTGCATATGGTAATCTAATCTTTTGCTAAAGTTGTTTAATCCTTTCAAGCATTTAAGTTGTGATTAAATTTGCTTAGGGTTTCATTTATTTGCTAATCTATAACTAAGCAAGTTTGTGTTTTTGGAGGCCCTCCCTGAGGCTCCTCCTAGCCCACTGCCTAGTGCCTTTGGGCATCCTCAGCTCACATCTTGGCTGGGTTATAGGCCCACGGCCTCACCCTAGCAAACAGCCACAAGGGTTGCCGATACCCCCAAACTCTCTCCTAGCTCTCACTGCCCTAGTGGTTTGGGATTCACTCAGCCTAGTGGCCTTTGAAAGCCCTCTGCCCTCTTTCTCCTCGTCAGTCAGCCGTCCTAACACAATGCCTCTTTGTTCCTTTTTCCTTGTCATGCTTGACATTCAGCTCTCTTCCTTGTTGTCAAGCTTGGACAGCTTTTACCTCACAGCTTTGAGACTTTTATCTGTTGCACACACAAACACATTGTTAGTCTACATGCTAGTGGTTACTTTGGTTTAAATTTCTTAATGCATGATAGCTAACTCATCTATGTTTTGAATGCTTAAATACACATGCTAAAAAGCCTAAATCTAGTCATATTTCTAGTTTCTCATAACATAACAAATCTTAATCAACTTGCTAACTGTTCAATACATCTATGGTTTAGTCCTCTTATACTTGTTTTAATCTTTGTTATAGCTAAACACATAACACATGCATTTGATAATGGTTTAAAATTCTTTATCTTAAAGCAATTCATTATGTGGTGTTAACTTAGATATATTGAACTCATTTACTTATGGTATACATGTGGATAGCTTAGTATTTCATGCATGTTTTCATTAACTTCTTGAGCTATCACATTTTCTAGTTTCATGCAAGTATTCTATCATTTATATGTTCATGAGTTTAAACAACTAAAGTACCTTAAAGTTTATCTTACATTTCATCTCAAGTAACATTTCACGCTTCTTGTTTTATGGATATATCTCAACATGATGTTTAACTTGATGGTTTAAGCTCATTGCCATATTGGTTCATTGTCACATGCTCATGGTGGTATAATCTATCTTCATTTCAAGCAATTCGTTATAACACTTTTCACTCACGTCCTACGCTAAACAAGTAAATAAAAGGATTAAAACTCTAAACGAACCCAACCAATCTAAGATCCACCCGAGGATCATAACAACACTTAGAAACATTTAGGAGCCTTCAACAACTGTTTTTTCCATCTAAAAACGGGACAGAGGGCCACTAGACGGGAAGGGGACCGTCCCATGATTAAGTAGAGATCCCTTCTCTCACTACCTCTAGCTGTGGTGAAGTGACGGGCTGACCTTGGAAGCTAGGCTGAGGTAAAAGCCCAGTATCTTGGAGCACCGTGCAGTTATTTGGCAGAATAAGGAGTTGAGACTAATAATACAGTTAGGGTTGGGATCTAAACGCTAATGTTAAGAACATTAGCTGTATAGATCACACTTGTACATGTTTAACAGATGTATTGATAGGCTACATTGTGATCATCTGAATTGTTATATCTTTTATCTTGCAACTGGTTGTTTATGCTTTCATGGTGGTAATGATACTTTGTTTCATGCTTTACCGAATATCTTGAAAATCAATTATCATTGTTGTGGTGTGGATAGACAAGTGTTTGAGTATCCCACTTGGGGAAGCATCACTTGTTTCATCCTTAAGTTGAGTGGGTAGATGCCAAAGAAGGCAGTCCAAGCAGAGTAAGTGCTACTTTGGGGCATGCTTGGCCCAGGGTGATTTGTATCTATCTTGTGTATATTGTACTTTTGTATATCATCTTGTTGTAACATTGTATAATCTTATAAGCAATTCATATTGTGGGGTTCAGTAATCTGATTTGATTAAAATGGAAAACATCTTGTAACGAACACCCTTTACATCTAGTTGACCCCATTTTGCCCAACCTAGGCACTAGTCCTTTAGTTGACTTAGGGAAATGGTCGACTTTGCATATAGTTTAGACCTAGATTAAACTTGTATTGTCGCTATAGGCTAGTTTCCCTTGGCCTATAAACAATTAAAACTACAAATCCCTTGTAGAACATTGTAATTAAAATCAACGTAGTAACGTAGGGACAACCCCTGGCTTCCCAGGAGTGTTTCCAGACTTAAGAAGTTCATGTCAAAGGACAGGGCGTGGACTTAGACACCAGGTTCCGGGTTAAGTGAGCCGGACTTAGCTCACGCCTGCAAGTGTGCATAAGGGCTATAACATCTTTGGCGTCATGTCGGGGATAAGTCATTTATCCTTGGTCTAACCGACTTTCTTATTCTTGCTCTTTTAGAACTAAGTAATAAAACCTTAGAACTAATAATTCTTTGAACCTTTATTGGCTAGCTTTGTGTGATTCTTTTTCCAAGTATTAATTCATTGAACAAATCTATCAAGTATACCGCAAGGAGCAATCCTTGTTGGCTACTTGAAATTTGGAGGAGTAGCACTCACTCGTATCCAATACTTGTTCCTAACTTAATAATTTTAACCTTTGTTTTCTTCTGTGTTTTGTTTGTTTGATGCCCTTGTTTGTCAGAAGTAAACTTGGTCATCTGGCAACTACACTGCAAAATAATTTGACAAAGTAATCTCCAAGAAGGAACTCACGGCTTGCTTGTTTCATCTTTGAACTGGAAAGAGTTTTTGGATGAGGCTATAGCTACCGCCTTCTTGTTGATCCTTAGTAATTTTGGTCCCGGATTTTCAATGTTGGGTTTTGAATCCATTGATTCTTCAGGAATTGTTGGTTTCCCTCATGATATACCTGAAGATGCTGTTGATAACATTCCTGATTTTTTTGATCATAATCATCCTGGTGCTCACATCTGGACTTTCACTAAGTTTATCGAGAAGTGGTATGATCCACCCATTTATGAGGATGTTCTAATGCAATTATTCGTCTTTACCCTTAGTGGTGAACGGGGAATGGATTGGTTTCACGACTCACCTGATAACACCTTCAGGACCATACAGGATTTGTTGCATGCTTTCTTGGATGTGTTTGGGCGTAGTCAGCAGGAGGTTCACGATGAATTGGTTGATAATTTTATGGAAATGTGGAGGAAGAAAAATCTTTCATATATAGAAGCAATCAATTCAGGTTCAGAAGATGACATCCCATCAAACCCCATTGAGGAGTTTAATGAAACAGTTCAGAACATACAGCCTTCCCAGGAAGAACCATGTGAAACAGAAAATGAACAGTTTTTGGCCAATGAAGATCAATTGGAAATCATGGAAGATGATTTCACAGAAACTTATATTTATTTAGATCCCCATGGACGTGAGCTTGACAGAGAAAAAGATAGGGGAGTCCATGTGGAAATTTCAGATGAATCCATAGATGAGCCAGTCATCTATTTTGACGAGGTGAAGGAACTTGAGTTTGAAAATGTTGAATATCTAGATGATTTGAGTTCCCACCCACCTCCCGATGAACCAGTCCTTTTGAGAAATGATTTTGAAAATATTGAGGAAAACAATATGATGGTTCCAGTGATATGTTCTTCTTCAGTTTTTCAACCAGAAGTTAAGTTAATGCAGGATTATGTGGAAATGGAAGGCACTTTCAGTTTGTCAATGTCATATCATTATGAGTATTGGTTGGCCTCCCACCTTGACAGTCATAAGCAGCAAAGTATTCAGGATTTACAGGCCTTGTCATATTCCAGTGTTTGGTTGAAAGGAAGAAGGATAATGGTACTTGATTGGTCCTTCCTTATGAAAAGTTCCAAGTTGGTAAAACTTGGGAAGGGGTCTTCTGTGAGTCATCCTGGACTCGGATTATTCAGACACTTGTGGCATCAATTCACCCATTCCATGGGTGGCTGTAACGTATCTCTAACCCTTCCTTGTATTTTAATGTTGTATCATAGATTCATTTATTCATGTTGTAAAATATGTACTTAGAAATTTTTCTTGTATCATAGTCATGTAGTAATTCTATTGTTGTATTTTAGAAATTTCATTATGTAAATGTTGTTTATATTATTGATTTCATTATTGGTTTATGAATGTATACTAATGTTAAAATTTTCGGGTGCACGCATTGTGTGAGCATCACTTTTGTAGGTGCTGGATTCTCGCATGATTTCCGCCTCGTTCGAGTTGATCAACCACACGTCCCCAGGTGGAGCCAGATGTTGACCGCTCGTTTAGCACGGAGGTCAACTCATATATAATGAAGATTATCTATGTCGAAGACAGCAGGGTTCTACTGGGTGTTTTTAAACACCAGCACTTAAATTTTTGTAAACGGGATCTCCGCACCCCTGCGAGGGTAATAATGTAATAATGTCTGCGTGGATCATAGTTAGGTCAGGTACCTTGGATGTTGACGTCAGGGGAGTTCCTTTCATCGGGGGTTTTTTAATCTCAGGGGGGTTAATGTGGCCTAACTAGTCAGGTTAATTTCCCGGAGTTTTTCCCTCCCAGGCTGCCTCCAAAGTGGTGGAAGGCGCTCTGATGATCTCGTTCA
>SNQJ01S0152709.1:39364-50155 GCA_010110895.2 Picea sitchensis | reverse complement strand
TGTGGGCCTGTAAATTTTTAACGGCTCCCTAAGTTTCCTATCAGGGGGGCCTCAGAGACAGGGCCTGGTCCCATGGAACGAGCGTATGCTATTTCCTGTTGGAGCAACGTTTGAAATAAATCCCCATAAATCCTAAAGAAACCTTTGGCAATATCCGCATAGCCACAATAAGCAGAAGTGCGGAAAAATGGCGACAGATTGATATCAAAATTGTAATTTTTCATGGCTGAGGCCATTGATGTGGAAATTTGGGCTCCCAAATTGTAAAACTGAAGGAATTTGTTTTTTAATTGAATTTTGATTTCGGGTGATATTTTAATCGAGTTCGGAGCCGCGGCACTATGGATCTGAACCCCAGAAAGAAGCACGAAAAAACATCTCAGAAAATGGTTATCGGCTTCCAAAGAAAAAACTCTTCTCGTCTTAAATCAATCAGGTCTTTTTTCATCACATACTTATATAAAATTTAGGTGAGTACTTTTATTTTTAAATTTAAATGATGGGAGGTGTGCCGACTTAAAATAAATTCCAATTTTATTTGAATAAGTATATATTTATGTTAAATTATGTTGTGGGTTAATGAACATGGTGAGTTTATAAGAGTTATATTGTTTATTGTGGTTTTTATCTTAAAAGGTGTAATATTATTAATATCAAGTTTGTTAATATAATTTTTTTTTAAGTTAATTTAAATTAAAAAAAATAAATCATTTGTTTATTAAGATTATTTTATCATAATTTTATTTTAATTTATATATATGAGGATGATAGTTTTAGTTTGTTAAGATTGATTATTTTAGGTTTTATATATTTGGTGAAAAATGGAGATATTTTAATTTTTTTTTTTATAATAAAAAATATTGCCTCTAAATTTTCCTAATTGGCTTTGGTCTAGGGTTTCATTGTCTCTCTATTGAATTTTTTTCTTAGATGTTATGATTTCATCGAAAAGGATCTTCTAGGGCTATTGGAGTCCTCAAGACAATCTATATTTTAAGGTTTTTAATAAGTTTTTTTTTTTGTATGTTTTTATATTTTTGGGTTTTTTTTTTTAACTTTTTAAAGTTTTTTGGGGCTATAAATTTATTTTTTACTTTTTTTTCTTAATTTTTTCATATATATATATAATTTTATGGTTTTCTTGTCCTTTTTATCTTTTTAGGTTTTTCCTTTTTATCTTTTTAGGTTTTTCTTTGATGGTTTTTTCTCATATAACTTTGTGTTTAAAATGTTTTTGTTTTTTTAATTTCAATTTTGTTTGTTTTCTTATTTATTTTAGTTTTTAATTGATAAAAAAAAAGAATTATATATTTTTTTCTAAATATTTAAAAATATTGTTATTTAACAACACTTATTTTCTATTTATGATGTAAGGTAAAAAAAGTGTGTTAAAAATGATATTTTCCACTATATTTAAAATGTATGGAACCATAACTTAATTAAGGACGGATAATTATACCAAAAATCTTAATTTCAAAAAAATAAATGGTGTACAACATTTTTAACATTGGATGAAGCATGGAAATATGATTAAAAAAAGATTGAATAAAAATAAAAATAAAAATAAAATTGAAAAGTTTGAAAATAGATGAAAAAACATCGTTGACAAAAAAATAAAAATAAAAAAAATTGAAAAAATTGAAAATAAATAAAAAAACGAACATTTAAAAAAACAAAGTGGAAATCTTATGTATAAGAAAATTTAAAATATCAAAAAAACACCTAAAAATGGAGGGGGGTGCTACCGGTAGCACCATTTTTAAAAATGAGGTAAAAAACTTAACCCCCCAAAAAATGAGAACTCTGTAGAGTTCTCGTTAAGTTGGTAACTATGTTTAAAGTCTCGGCCATGAAATTGTCGAAAAAGGTATCCATCCCTTGTATTTCAGGTGAATCAACAGAAGGTGTAAATGGTTCATTGGGATCATTCAAATCTGTGATTGTGAGCTTAAGGTAGCATTCACGATTTACCTTGATCTTGTTGGGCTTGCCGTTCTCGGGCAGCCACAGGTGAGACCAATCCGTCGCGAAGTAGCCATGTAGCTGCTCTGACCAGTCCCTGCTTAAAAACAGACCATACACTTCTGGAACATCCACAACAATAATATCAATTACTTGATGAACTTTAGGGTTAGATGATAATCTTATAAGCACATTCCTTAATTCGCCTATGACTTTGACACTAGTTCAATCAAGTTGGATGATTTTTAAAGTGGATGGTTCAACTTCAGCATTAATCTTCTGACATACAGACCATGGCATCACATTGGATGATGCTCCTGAGTCTACCATACAATTGTGCATGTTTCTATTAAAGATTTCGAAAGTTAACAAAAATGGAGGTACATTTCTGCGAGTACTAAGTGTGAAAGCTTGTGGCTTTTTACTTGCAGTTTCTAAAGATAATGTATCTACATTTGTTACATTATTTACAGGAAGGCTTCCTTTATCGTGAGGATCAGGATTATTCTTAGCGGAATTCTTCTGAGGAACTTTGTTCTGAACAACCTTGTTACTGCTTGAATTACCATTTTTGCTATTTTCTGCGATATTTTGTAACATTTTTTGTAGCAGAAATGGAAATTTTAATAATTCATAAACAAAAATGTTAGCCCTTAACTTTTTTAGATCTTCAACTAAATCATAATCTAAGTTGGGGTTTACATGACTCTGTTTAGTCTCAGCTGGCTTAGATTGCTTTGGGGGCAAAGTCGTAGTGTTTTCGGAAGAAGGTTTGTTTGCTGTCTTACTCCTAGTACTGTAGGGATGTACTGTCTCGAAGTTAGCTTGAAAAATGCTATTCGAGAAGTGTCCAAAAATGTTTGGAGAAGATTGCTCTTCTTCAACTGTCTCTTGTTCAACAACCTCCTCAGGAATCTCAGGAGGCATCAAGTTATCCTGGGCTTCTAGAATTGTTTGAAGGGCGAATTGCAGACTTTCTAGATTTAAGCCCTTAGTATTTGGATTAGGTCTGTTGGTGGGAAAAGGCTTCCTAAACGGGGGTTTGTAGGGCCCTTTGCTCGAAGAAGATTCTTTGGCCATCCATTTCAAATCTATAACTTGATTTGACAGTTTTTGAACGACTTTAGTTAGGTTTTCTAAATCCGAGCTTTCAGGTTGTGTTTTATTTTGAGCAGGTCTATGGAGGATCTCGATCTTCTTTTTGGAAGATGAACTAGTCTCTGTTTCGTTGCTAGTAGTGTCTTTTAAACTAAGGATGTCTTTTTCAATTTGGCTGGCCTCTTCAAAGGCTTCTAACAACGTGGCTTTCTTAGATCGTTTTACCCAAATGGCTATACTTTGATGCAAGGCTTTAGTATAGTATGCTATGATAAGATTCTCAGCAGGCATCGAATCTGTAGGGATTCAGTTCTTTAATGTTAAGAATCTTTGGTTAAAGTCTTTGATTTTCTCTTTGGGATTCATTCTTAAACTAGAAAGCTCCATGACTAGAACTTCTGGGGACTTATCGTCACCGAACTTCTCAAGAAAGCAGGATTCGAACTTCTCCCATGACACGATGGTATGGGGTTGCTGGGCAAAGTACCAGGTAGAGTCATTGCCCTTGAAAGTATAGGGGAACAACCTACAAACTACGTCTTCATGCTCGACATTACGGAGTCTAATGGCTAACATAAACTTTTTAATGTGGTCTTCAATAATCTGTTTAGAGTCAGGGTCAAACTTGGGAATCCACTTCTCCGGATGTTTGGGTAAGGGATGCTGAGGCCCAGGTACGACTACAGCATCCTGGTCGAGCCAGGGTCTGGCAGGATTGTTCTGGTTGGCCATTGGTGTAGGCGGTGTTGAAGGTTGAGAAGGGGAACTACCTTCATCGAAAGAGTCTTCTCCAGAAGAAGAAGGAGATGATGGAGGTGGTGAGGGTGGCATTCTAGATCCTCCTGCAGCAGGAGTGAGGATTGGATCTGTAGGGTTTAAAGTGAGGTTAGTGCCTCCAAGTTGTTCTCTGATATCAAAGAAGTATAAAGGTTGGTCCAAAGGTCGATTTGGTTGTCTTAAACGGGCGAAGGCACTATGTGTTCTTAAGAGAGATTGGCGGACAATCTCTTGTACGTCACCACCTGTAGGATTTGGGGTTACTAGTTCAACTGTGATTCGTAGATCGTCGTTTGATGTGGTTGTTGTTTGAGGGACGATGTTGTCGTTTTAATGACTTCTTGCCACTATAGGCGAGCGATTAGGTGGTGGAGGAGTCTTACGACCGCCTCGTGCCATTAATAATTTTCAGGCCCTCCTTCTAGCGCAATTTGTTGACGGGCGAAAATGAACGCTCGTCAACTGGAGGAGTGTATCCGGTCCGGGGTTGTCTAAATAACCCAAGTTGTTTGGGATGATCCACCCCGACGGGTTTAGCGGCTCCGTTGGCCGATCTAAGTCCTAGGAAAATGAAAKAAAACTAACTAAAGGAACTAATCTAAATGAAAACAATAATTAAAGYAAACTAATAAACAAATCTGAAATAAATATATACAGTCTATTGTCTAATATTATACAACAATAATTCTATGAAATTAAATGTTCAATTATCAACACAATTAAATCTTAACCACAAATGTACAATATTTACAGATTACAGATTTTAAATAAAAACCTGCAAAAATCATTTGTAAACTGCCCTATGACAACAAAACTATTGTTTTTTTATTTTTATAATTTTCTTAGAAATAAATAAAGTGAAAACTGTCTAAGCTGAGCAATTAAAATAATAATCCAAACTATAAATATGAACTATATATATCTATCTAAACTACTTAAATAATGCTAATAAACTAACCTGTAATAACGCTTTCCAATTTGTCCCGTGCAAAGTATCCAATTCAGCTGTTCGATGGGAGGAAACCCGCACCAGATTTTCCACAAGCTTCTTGTAAACATGAAGCAATAGTTCTCTTTGAATATAAATGACAGGATAAAGAAGACATAAAAATGACAGCAATCTTAAAATTTAGAAATCATCACATTTAGATAAACCCGTATGCGAAGATCTGTACAAAAATGATTCATTTAACGAAGAAGATAAACCTTTAATTCATTAAGTTGAAACAAAGTAATTGTTGTAATTTAAAATAAGAGATATCAGATATGGACAACATATAAACCAAATCACATCAACCTGCAACGAATTATGATAACTAAAGTAGTCGATAATTGATTGCAAACTGATATGAAGAAAACTTGAAATAAAAGTTTGATATCTTGAAAGCTAAAGCTGTTACAAAACATCCACTTTCATCCCAGTTTGTATCCTCATAAGTCCAAAGTCTTTCTTCTCCCAACACTGATGGGTTCATTACAAAAAATAAATGAGTATATAAAGGCCACAGGGTAAAACATCCCTGTGGGAATTATCAAAAACAGTTTACAAAAAATTTGGGAACAATCTCCCAAGTCTCTATTTCTGCCTATGACTAACAACTTAAAACAAAACTATATCACAAAAAGCAAGTTCTAAACTGCTACAGCATGTCCAATTTGCCATTGAAATTTATAGGTACCTATAGGTGGACAAGAATAAACAAGTTTAGATAATGTTTTATTGGTAAAATTAAAAAAAATCTAAATTTTAAGACTAGCTACAGAATCTCACGATTCTGTAGCTAGTCTTATTTACAAACAAACTCATTTTTAATCGATCCAAATGATAACAAAAATATATTCGACCTATTAAAAAAATATTTAATTATTAATTCAACACAAAACAAATCGTTCATGCCAGAAGTAACCAAATCTTTATGCCAATTTGAAACAGACAGAAATCGTGTTTAATTAACCGAATGGTAACAAAGATATATGCAATCTGTTAAACACTTTTTATTACCAATTTGGAGTATACATAATCGTTTTGATAATTTGAAACCAACGAAATCATTTTTGATTCAATCTCAATCGACACAAACTATAATCGATCAAACAAATCTTTTACTCAACACAATCGCCATAGTTTATGTCAATTCAGAACTTAACAAAATCGTTGTTGAATCGTAAAAAAACTAACATAATCGCTTTTTAATTCAAAACTAATAGAACTATATCAAACCAAACTTTGAATCCAACGCATATATAAACTACTATGCTAATTGAAACGTACAGAATCGTTTCAAAAACAAACCAAATATAATCGAATCAAACTAACTTGGAAACAATTCAATCGTTTATACTAATCTGAAAGCAATAAAATCGTATTAATCAAAACATAGCTGTGTTCGATTTTAGCAAACAAATCTTCTGTACATGATTCATAACGAAATTAGTTTTAGTAATCCAAAAATAATAGAATCATTTTGAATCTAAACAAACAAACCGGACTAATCGAAAGCAAACCCAATCGGTGATACTAATTCAAACAACCTCATAAAACAAAATCGATGTTGAAATACATACCTGGGCAGTAGGAAAATGATTCGATTAGGATAACTTTGAATTGACAAAGGCCGTTGTTGCCTCAACATTTCTGAAGACAATTGAACCGATGGTCTTTTGCTTCTTCTCGTTGGCTTGTAGCCTGTCGTTCTCCTTTGACAACATAGTAACTCGTTCCTCTAATGATTTAATCTTAGATTGCAACAAGGGAATATCCATGTAGTAACGTTCAAGCCATGAATTGCATTGAGTACACGGTGATTGATCGGGCCTTGGCATTATAGGTGAGGGTTCTTTCAAGTTACCAGGGGTATTACTGTGAAGCTTAATTCCCAAGAATTTAGGGTCGTTCTTGAGGCACAAAGGTAAGTTGGAAACATAGTCATAGGGTTCCATAGAGCAGAGGCCATGAGAGCAAGGGTATTCGTCGGCTAGGAAACGTTCAATCTCAGAGTTTGAATCCTCTCTCAAGACGATAGGCTTTTGGTCAGTGCTCTGTCTGGGCTTGTTCCGAGCACATCTCGATATCCATCATGCATTTTTATTTCCCTTACTGTTGACACCAATATCACCTTTGCCTTTCTTCCTTACAGGCCTCTTGACGGCCTTAGTATTGTCTTTAGCACACGGGTTGGCCATGGTATCGGGTAGGTCAAAGTTGGGGCAGTTCGAGGGTTTGACAGGGGGTAGAAGGGTAGAAGATGGTACGGTAGGCACAACCAGGGTTTCATTGACCACAACCTTGTCTACTTGAACACACTCGGGAGTGGAAAAGCCATTCCTTGATAGAAAGGCTTGCCAACAATCACCACTAAGGCTCAAATGATGAACGATAATGATTTTGATCAAGCAGTGATGAAAAATGATACTATCATCCTTCTCACGCTTAAATCGTTTGGACATTTTGTAAAGACTGTGTAGGAGATAGTGAGGCATGTTCAGAGGGTAGTCTATAAAATTCATCAATAACTGAAGATGATACAGAAATACCAAACCATAACGACCTTCGCAGGTCACAAACTGCTTAACAATTTCCAATAGATCATGCCACCTGGGTTTGAGGGCAGTGACATGCATACCTCTATCACAACTAACAATCTTTCTTGATGTGAATAGGAGCGGCCACGACACCTCGTCCACTTTGGAGTTCTTAAACCACCTCTGCCCTCTAGCTGGTAAGCATGTCGTCGAGCTGAGGAATTCCTCATTTAGCTTGAGTTGTATGTCTCCGACCTTAGCCCTGCATCCATCGAAGGTGAGGGAAAACTGTTGGGCTACCGAAAGGTTGAAACCCTCAAATATCTGGATAAAAACTAACCAACCACTATTTTCCAAATCCTCACGAGCATTGTCGAATAGCAGGAGTGTTTGGCTGCCATTAGGTTCTATGCGCACCACAGGTGCCATAGGAGAGGGCACATAGTGGGCAGGGTAAACAGACAGGGGTTTGGGACAGGGTATACCCAGGATCAAAAGCTCAAATATTTTCCCCAAAACTAACAGAGGTAACCCATGATAGAAGGCGAGCATTAATGCCTAAGTGTGTGAGGGTGGTGGAACGAGATAGACGCATGAAAAACATTCATATCGAATGTACAATTGACGACACTATGGTGATCACTATTGCAACGTGTTAAAAGCAATGTCATTCAAACAATTAATGAAAACTACGGTAATTCGAACCAAATATTTGCACAAGCAATAGTGTTTGCATGGTTTTAAAATCAAAACAATGTTTCGAATATAGCACCAAGGATTCGATCATAAATCGTATGCTTTGTATGAAACTATTGAATTAAGGGACTAATCACCATGTTAATGCGTTGTTAGAAAACCATTGAATTCGATCAAAAACAATAGAACATCAAACCACAATTGAATCAAGGACTCAATCACAATCATTAGAATATCATCACAGTCTCATAAAAATGAAATCATATTAACAAAAAAAAATGCCAAATGAGTAAAGTTTTTGGTGTCTTGCCAACTGTGTGACCATAATTGAATTGGAAATGCAATGAACACATAGACAAGAGTAACCATAATAATCCAGTGACGATTTTAATGCCATTGATGTGACTTTGAAATAAAAGTTTTCACACTTGCAGTCGTGAAAACGAGAACAAAGGCAGGTGTACGAATGCGCAAGATAATCATGTCGTTATATCCAAAAGATTGTGATGAGAATCAAGGGTTCCAAAACACTTGTGTAGGAAGCTTATAAAGATAGGATAAAAATGCGAAATGGCTGCCAACAAGATTCCTTCTGAAATACTTTCTAAGAAAATGGTTATTTTTTGTTTGATCTAATTCCATTTTCGAAATCTTATTAGACAGTTCTTTAATTATTATAGCCATGTCGTTCATTTTGTCCCTCGAAGGTCTTCTTGATCCGGAAGATCCTCCTTGTTCTCTATACCTTCTGGTTTCTATTTTTCCAGTCTTCGTTTTGGCTTTCATCTTTCCTGAAGCCATCATGTTTGATTCAATTTCTAGGGCATCATCTTGCATCTTGGTGAGGTCTATTGATCTCCTCTCTCTTAATAGTAGGGCAAAATCAGGGTTGAAAGATATAGCGAAAGTTACTTTCACTACAGGCTGAGAAGGTTTGACCTCGATGGGAATTTTATTGTACAATTTATTAAACCTTTGGGTGAACTCAAGAACTGATTCATAATTTTTCTTTCTAAGAGCCCCGATTTTGGTCAGATAATAGAGGTGATCTTTCCTTTCTTCCCATTGTCTGATGAAAGCACTCTCGAGTTCATCGTATGACCATAAAGATCCCGCTGGTAAGCCTTGGAACTAGGTTCTGACCTGCCCTTCGAAAGTTTGTACTAAGAGTCTGGAGTAAACATCTTCATGCTCAAGTCCTAGGATATCAACAAATTGGTCAAAGAAATTGATGTATTCTTGTGCGGTTAAATCGCCTTGCCCTATGAATTTTGGGAATTTTTCATGTAATTTTCAGGAAGGTCATGTAGGGGAACTGGGAGGACAAGAGGGGCATATCTAGCAGCCACCTTAGCAAAAATTACAGGGAGTGGTACTTGGACACCTACCGCTCCTCCTGCGGCACCATCTACAACACCGCCTCCAGCCCCCGCACCTCCGTGCGCAACCATTGGTAGTTTTGAGGCTGAAACTTGGGGTGTATGAGGAGAAATCTCACAAAAGCTTGGTAGATTTTGAGTTGTACTTGAATGTGATATAAAGGTTGTAGGGAACTGATCGTCAAGTCATAAGAAACCGGAGGAAGAAGGCCCAGGATGAAAAGAACTTGTTCTTCCAGACTCGTAAGATGAATATATGGGAGAATCGACGGGGGTTAAATCAGAATATACAGGCATTCGTCAGAGTGCTTGGTAGTAGGAGTGTGCACTTTGGGAAAAGAGAACGTATCGATCAAAAGGGGGAGGGAGAGGGATCTCTCAAGTATTCCTCTGACATTCAACCGTGTATAATTTGGTTGACATATGACATGTGTCGGTGAAACGATTTGTCTAAGAGATCTTCTTGATTTTAAAAATTTTAAAATCTTTTCTGGATCAGAAACTGGCGAGGTCTACTTGTTGTCCGGGTTCTTTCTGGTGTTCTTTCGGCTAAAAGCCAGTTTACTTATTGTGGAGTCGCCAAGTGAAAGATAAAAGTATCCTTAAAGGTTTTTCGATCTTTTCTCACTATCAAAGAAAGAAAGTGTTAATGTCGTTCTTCCCAGGGAAAATATTCGTTTCTTCGTCCCCGGCAACGACGCCAAAAATATGTTGTTCCTGAGTTTATACTTTAAGGCTCTAAAGTATACCATCAACGCATCCGAAAAGGTGGGGGTAGTTAATGTGTAAAAAAGGCCAGTTCAAAGGAAAGCGAGATCAAAGTTGGTTCCTTAATTGTCTTTGTCTAGCTTCCCATTGTTCCTGGATGCTAATATCCCTTTCAATCACAGCCCAGGAGCGTTCAAGCTCTACCTGTGTATTTGTTGTTTGTAGGATGGTATTAAATAGGTTCAACACAATGCTTGTCTGATCTGATAGACCAATTTCTATATTAGGTTGTCTGGTAATTTGAACAATCATGAAAGCTGAGGGTTTCTTTTTTGTAATTCAAAAATATTTTCGAGGGTTGTAAATTTCTGGTTTGAATTAACAAAAATAAAACTTCCAAATTATGAATCAATAGTATAACAAAAATAAAGGTCGCTTCTAGTATCTGAGTCAAATTTAATGAATAAGATGCATGGAATGAAGAAAGAAAAAGAAATATATAGTCGTATGACAAAAATGAGGCATCAATTAAAGAGGAATTGTTGGACACACCTACCACACTTAGAGGGGGGGTGAATGAGTGTGGGGTTCTTTTTCCCAAAACTTCCCTCTTGCACAAAAACTCATCAATTAGCATTCAACATTTATT
>SNQJ01S0152709.1:12487-27641 GCA_010110895.2 Picea sitchensis | reverse complement strand
ACTAATATAATTTCTTTGATAATAAAACAAAAAAACAATATAAAAATGTACAAACACTTTTACATTTAGATTAAAAAAGCTACACTATTCGAACATGAAGAAAGCTACAATATAGTTAAAAATAAACTAATATAATTTCTTTAATAATAAAACAAAAAACAATATTATATATTGAAAACAAGATAATAAAACTAAAAGCAATATTATATATTGAAAATAAAATAACAATGATATTTCAAGATTTGTTTTTATAATATCAAACAATTATGATTATTATATTTTCAAATCACAATTTTTTAACCTTTTATAATTTTAATGGTAGAACGTTTTATAAATCTTTACAACAAACGGTATGTTATCATTTCCTCACTTACAAAATTCGATAAATGAAAATTCAATTAGTTTTGTATAAAAAAAAGTTTAATAGGTCAATAATTTGGTATACTTGAATTTATGAATAAAAATTATGATATTCATTTTTACTTTTTCTATATTTACTAAAATTATGATATTCATTTTTACTTTTTCTATATTTACTATTTACTTTTTTTCATATTTATTTTGGTATATAAATATAAAATGGTGAACATCTAATAATATATAGTTATATTTAATGATTGTTTTTACTTTTATTTCAAAATGTGGTTTTTATTTTATTAGTCCTTGCCAAGGGACTATATCAATGAATTTGTTTTTGATGTGACATTAATTTGCTTTTTACCATAAATTTGTGTATGCAATGTAATGTTTAACATAGGAAAACAAATATATATTTTTGGATATAATAAAAATATTTGTGTTTCTCATTTCTAATTGATTGATATAATTGAAGTATTATTGCTCCCTTCATGTCTTTCAATATGTAGAATTAATTACATAATCAATGAATTTTACCAATCACTACATCTTTCACCAATCACCACATTTAAATGTAAAAAATTATACTATGTATTTATTATTATGCATTATTATATTTATATTATATTTATTATCTAATATATTATTTATTATTATATTTATATTATATTTATTATTTAATTTATTATTTAGATTATATTTATTATGTAATATAATAAATATTATATAAAAATATATATTCTTAAATTTGAAATGTTTATTTTCAAAAAGAAAAATTGAATATTTTTAAAATGCAATTTGTATTTGGGTAGCTTAACTTATTATTATTATTTTTTTAATTGGTAATTTGAATCTTTTATTTATAAAGTATCAACTCTCTTTTTTTAAATAGTTTTTTCATTTATTTTTTTGAAAATGTTTATTTTTATTTTTGTTTAATAGTATTGTTTCTTGTTTTGTTTTTTTCAATATTATGAAAAATAACATAAAAATTGTCATTTTAAACAATATTTAAAATGTTTTATATCAATTTTTTAAGTTGCCATTTTTCATCAAATTATGTGTTATCAATTGATTTGGGATACCATACATTTTAAATACAATGCAAAATATTGTTTTTAACACTTTATTAACTTTATTTCAATTCACAACTAATAGTTGTAGCTAAATCAAGATGATTTAATCATTAGCAAAAAAACCATTTAAAAGCTAGTTATAACAGAAAACATATACAATTTGGAAGGATTTTGTTTAAAATGACATTTTTATGGTCATAATTGACACGCAAAAAAAAGAGAAAATAGCATTTTAAAGAAACTTTTTACATAATTTTATAGATTTCATGTATAAAAATGACTATATTTAATGTTATTATTGATTTTTTTTTGTAAGCTCGTAGGTTATTATATTAATATTATACAAAAAAATAGTACAATCATGTTTGGTTGTGGCCTACCACTAGGGAAACCATGACCACAACAAGTCAAAGAAAAGCCATAGTTTTAAAACCATATAAGTTTTATCACTCTCTGATACTAAAAATATAACAACCTAAACAATATTGATGATATACTAAGAAATATCGAATAACCATTATAAAAAAGTAATATCCCTAAACTGAGTAGGAAACAAGTAGATTTAGTCTTGCGAGCCTGCATGGTTGGGTGATCGTGTCAACCCTTTCTTATTTACTTCTCCTGGTAGAGGGTCTTCTTCAATTAGGAACACGTTAGAAGGAGTGCCCTCCAATCCTAAAGTGCCTTCATGGGTTTCCAAGTTATCATTGTCATTGTCCTAGGGGTTGGAAACTATGATGTCAATCTTGAATACTACTTTAAATGTCGCTTCAAATTTATTGTCCATTATATCCAACTCATGGAGGATGGCATGTTACTGGAGACAATTTTCCTCCACAATTTGGTCAATGAATGTTTTATTGAGCCAATAAGTTATGTCAACCTAAATATATTTGTGTCCTTGGTTCTAGAGAAGCACATATCAGGTATTCATTCTTTAAATCCGACCTCAATTTTCTCTTTGATTAGCCTCTTCCTCTTTGCAGAATTGATTTCTCCATTTGGGCCATCTCTTCCTGGATCTTAGAAGAGAATTTGGTATGGAAATCACTGGCTTCCTTCAAGGCATCCTTCTTGGCTCTAGTTACATACCGAGATAATTTCTTGGGGATAAGGGTTTTGTTCTCTAGATTATACTTCATATGAGACCTTGTTTTGTTGGATTCTAGGTCTGTTGTTGTGGTTAATATCACTATGGTTGCAAACCAGAGGAGGACAAGGGTTTTGGGTTGTAGGTGAGGTAGGTGGCAGTAGAGGTGACTATCAGAGGTAGTGCGACTAAGAGGTAGAAAATAAATTAAATAGACATGAACCTAGGGGGGATAGTTTGCCTCTAAAACTGGGGAATAAAGCTACATGATGAAGTTACCCAATAGTTTAGTATGCCTTGATTTAGCTTAACATAATTCCCAATTTGCAATCTAATATCCAAAGCAATGGAGCTAGTAATGACTGAGTCAGGAAGCAGATACAATGAGATGAAAAAAATTGTCGAGTAGAATGCAAGATGAGCCACCAAAACCAAGTTTGGGAAGGGGTCTTCCACCATTGCCAAAATCTAGAGCTTCACCAACATCCACAAACTATGGACCTTCCATTCCTTCACATCTTGAAATACTTGAGAGAATGTTAATTCCATTATGGTGCACAACTCAGGTATCATCATGTTATCAATTGTAGACTTGTAGGACATATGGATTGGTTCAAGAATGAAAGCCCTCGTCGTGCTCCTCCCCCCTTGTTTGCATGATGGTATGTACCTCATCCTTCATGCTAACATCCACCTAACTTGTGTGGTGGGTCATAGCGCCAACATGTAATGCTCCATCTAGGTGATATTTAATGTTGTTTTCACTAAAGTAATAATTCACATTAAAATGAAGGCTAAAATGTAAACCGTGTATTATGGTAAAGAGCATATTAAAAAAAATCATCATAAAAAAATAATATAGAGATATTTATTTTCAATTTAAAATCTCAAAGGAAAAGCAATACAATATAACTTATCAATAATTGGTGAAATTGACCATGTTCTTCAATGACATCTTAAAACTAATCAATAATATCAAATAAGCCAAAATCATCATTTTCAACAAGTACATCATTGCTTTCTTGAACATAATTCTACTCTTCCAATGGGTTTTGTATGCCTACAAGTTGTTTAAAGTGATCCTTAACGTTTTCAATGGTGGTTGAGGTTCCTTTGACATTTTTGCCACAAGTGTTTCATTAAAATCTCATTTCTACAAACCAACTTCTTGCATTTCATCTGGAAGAGATTTAATAACATTAATTTTCTACTTAATATAATTCTATTGTAGTGTATCATTTTCAATGGATTTGCAATTTCTTCATTTTTGTAAGCAACATGCTAGTGTTGTACATAATCGCCAAATATAGAAAAATAATTCAGTAAAATAGTGTAAACAAACATAAATTAAAAATGATAAAGATTGGCGTATATATATATATATATATATATATATATATATATATATATATTACCTAATCCAAGAACAAATCCAAAACCCAATCTTCTTCACTTGAAAAAATATCTATAAAATAATTAATCATGCTTGTGGCTTTTGATAAATGTTTACAACCTCTCCTTTCAAATCATTTTCCTCATATGTTAGCTTTCTAACCACAACATTATAAGTCAATAATTTACAATGTTTTCCTCCATTTTTTCATTGATAAGAACAAAATCATAAGTATTGTTTTTGCTTAGCAGACAAGATGTATGCTTTCAACATCACTCATAAATGTATAACTATTCAAGTTACAAGGGTTGGGATCATACTTGTAACATAGATAAATAAGAATTCAATTAACTTGTAAATAATTAAAATTGATTTCTAACATTAAACACTAAATAATACACTTTAATTATCTTGTCAATAAATTTGTTTCCTTGAATTTGCTTTACCCTTGAAGGTTGATAGCACTACTCTTGTTTGTGTGTTTGAATGAAAAAACAAAAATCTCCAAAATGGTGACATTGTGACTTCTACAAATCCCATAACTACTTTATTGAATGCTTGGTAAGTATATGGTTTACAATCGTAACCGATGTTTTGGATATTGTAACCATGAGGGATATCCGCAATAACTAGGGAATACTCTTTTTTAGGATAAAGGGTGTCATTCAGTTGAACATTGTGAAGATAATGCCTTCTTTGTCTTTCAAGCTTGGCCTTTTGAATATAAATTTTAAAGGTCTCTGTTACTCCATCTGTATTCCTCTTTGGTATCTTTTATAAAAAAAGACAAAAATACATTATATGTCTATCAGTAATAAATTAGAAACAAATTAATTTACAATTGACTATAATGAAAATAATAAATCTACATATCTTTTTGAATGCAACAAAAAATTGTTTCAATTTCGTTGTAGAGTTTGATTCTAGATAGTTCCTTCTAACATTATCCAACTCTCTTCATTCAACATTCTGACCATTTTGTCTTGTATTCTCATATAAACCTTGTGACTAGATAAATGGAATAAATAATGTTATAATGATATATATAATTGGTTGAAGCTTTGGTTCGAAGGATGTCTAGTATGTTTGCGAAGTCAGCATTTGCTCGGACCGTTTAGTCCAACTTTTCAATGGATCATTTGAATACTTAAAAGGGAGAGCATGTGGATGATGATATTTAGTTAATTGATTATATCTCAGACCCATTTGAGGGGATTGAAATTTTTAATGTTGAAGTATGGGTCTCCACTTTGTATGCAGATGATGTTTAACCTAGGTCATTCAGCCCTAGTTTGAAGGGGCACGAAAATTATCTTGGTGATGCAGCATGCTCACTAGTTGACAAATCTCTATTCTCCTCCATTAATCCACTGCAACCCGATCAAAAACTCTCTGAATATCCTTGGAAGAAGATTACTCCTGCTTCAAGTCTTCATAAAACCCTTATTGTATATGTATCTGATGTTATTGTTGGATTATTGAGAGGGGGGGTGAATCAGTAATAACGTAATTATAATCCTTTTTCTTCAAATGTTATATCAATGTAGAATTATTATCCAATAATGAGCAGTAATAAATAAACAATCACACACATACACATTACACCAGTGTTTTACGTGGAAACCCAAATCGAGAGAAAACCACATAACGTTTTTTCTTATATGTCTTGAAGAATTACATTCATTGGAAGCACCAACTTCCTTTGTTTTCCAGCTGCAACTGGAAGGAGGCTCCAACCCCCTAGTTTCTCAAGCTACAACCTGAGGGAAGCTCCAATTCCGGAATCCCCTAGTTTCTCAAGTTACAACCCGAGGGAAGCTCCAACTCCCAAACTGCCTACAACCGTATGAGGCTACAACCCTCAATGTTCTCTTATTACAGTCCTAAGGTGGCTATAACCACTTATCCTTGCCCCGTCCCGCCACCCTAGTAGAAGTAGAATGATAGAACCACCTGCCACACTATCACTATGAGGAATACCACTGTAAACCCTGCACCAATAAAATGGAACCATGCATCAACTTGTACCAACCTGTAATCAACATGTACCATAAACAAGTGCATCAACCATGCACCAACCTCAGAATCAACCCTGTACCATAAACAAGTGTATCCAACCATGTGCCAAGTATAAACAATCATGTTTCAACTAATCATCAACTATGTCTCATCAATATGTACCAACATCATCAACTATTAAGACTCTCATGTATAAAAGGCCAAGTCATCAACTATTTGTCTCAACCATGTACTAACATGTACCTCAACCAAAAGTCTCATCAATTCCTATCATCCAAATCTGATTTGTAGCCTTAATAGACCTCGTGTATATGATCACATTCCTACAAACCTTCCTTAATCCTTTAAAACAAGAGACTATCATTTTCATCACAAACTTTTTCTTTAGTCTCACATGCCTAGTTTTGGATTAATAGTCAACAAATCTTCTAACTTGAAGTAATCATAACTTTGAACCTATAATGTATAAAGATATAAAAACTGATACAAAATGGTATTAGTGTGTTTTATGAAATTCTCCAAGTGGCACTCATTTGGAACCTCTTAAAAAGGGAGTTATAGCAAAAATGGCATACCTTGTTGAATTCTCGCTTATTCTAGAGAGCGACCTTTTGTAGAGCGTGCCCCACACAAAATATTTGATGAAATTAGTATGAAGCTGTTACATAGAATACTAAAAAATGTACCATAACCAACACAATTTGTCTCATAATCAATTTGGATCTACATGAATAAGTTATGACGTTTTACCCTAAACACTGCTTGACTAGTTTCAAGATCTACACAAACCCTATTTTCCACAGAGTGTAACTCCCAAAAATACAACGACCCACAAGCTGATTTTTTAACCAAAGATACTTGGATATGTTTTCTCACTTGCATAGAAATTTCAGGATCTGAATCATTATAGGAAAAATTTATAGCTAAAATCGTGAGATGACCGAAAATAACATACACCTTAGAAAGCAACTATCAAAAGAATTTATCCTTTCTTGCATTGGCCTTCTTTTCTTCTCACTTTCCTCAACTCTTCCGAAGCTAGATATCATTTTAGAATTAGACACCTATAGATATTCACATTCTCAAGGTGTTTCAAATGAGAGAGTCATTTTATTTATACTCTCCAAGTAGCTTCCTAAAAAACATCTTTCAGGTCACTTGGCCCCACTTTCCTTATTATTTTAGGTTAACCACTTTTAATTTCTCCATTAAAATTATTATTGAAATAATTTATTTTGTATTCACTTTGAATTGTACTACACTCACTTCACTTTATTATTTACCTTTAAAAATCTCTTAAAACCACTTTGGATTACTTTGACCTTTGGGGGCTTTGTAGATGACATATGAGGGTCCTCCAACTGTGAAGGCCATAACTCTCAAAACCGTGAAGAGTTATGTGACGCTTCTACATGTACCACTAGAAATGGCATGACATGTACTATCCATAGAATAGTATTATTCGAAAATACATCATAACTCATACTGCTACACATCAAACAAACTTGGGTCCATTACCCAAACCCGTCTCCAACTTCATGGCCATAACTCTCTAACCGTGGAGGAGTTATGTGACGCTCTCACATACCACCGAAATGACATGACAAGAACCATCCATCTAGGATATTTCTCCTTACAAATTCACTCTCCTCTCCTTCATCTCATTATTCCACAATTAAGCATGGGTTCTTACTCCACAAAGCCTTCCCCAAGTGAGGGCTTTCACCATAAGGGGACTCACTTTGGAGTTCATCCATATTTCATTTCTTATCAACCATGAAAAAAAATAATGAGTCATATTTACATCAAACACTATTGGGTCCATTACCCAAACCTTTGTGCTACAGGTCTTTCTTCAAGGGTTGACATCAATGACAACCAACCTTAATCAACAACTAACAATTTTAATGGTGATCGATCTCATGAATGACCTTTCATAACCCCCTCACTTTGGGAGTCCCATTTTCATTACTCCCTATGTTCTTGGATGACCCCATTGTTTCTACTTTGGAGACATCCCTTAGGGTTTTTGCAGACATCTAGGCTACCGACTAGACCACTGGTTTTCTGGGAAAAGTTATTTTTCTATTGTCTCTCAAGCTCAACACATGAAGAGGTTAAGGTGGCTAGGGTTAGAAAGGGAGGTAAGCAATAGAGGGTTCCAATATCTATCAAGAGAAATTCCTCACGAGTTTCAATGGTGGTTGGGGAAGATATTCAAGATTCTCAAATTCTCAACTTGATTGGGAAAACTTTGGTCGACCACTTTTTTGGTCGCTGGATCTCACTAGAGAAACTTAACAATTGGTTGCAGACAATCTAGAACACAATCATTGGTTATGGTCCAGTGTTTAATATTCTTTTGAAAGGATGTCTCGGCCTTGAATTTAGATCTGATAATGATGCTTATACTATTCTTGAGGGGATTTTGTTCTGGGGCCAATCCTACTTATCACGTAGGCCCTAACACCCCTTATTCGACTCCTGCATTGAGAAAACTCATAGTTTACCTATCTAGTTCAAAGTCCCAAATCTTCCTCTGGATTTTTTGGACAACAGATTTCCTCATGGCACTAGGCAAAAAATTGGGTAAATCTATTAGGGTCAATGAATCCTTCAAACTCTCCTCCCATCATATAGTTTCTCGAGTCATCGTGGAAATTGACACAAAGGATGGGATTCACAACTTTGTTGATTTGGTTGTCAAGGGGAATATTCATACCCAATGCTTGGATTACCAAAATGTTCCCTTTCGATGCCATAGATTTAATTCCCTTGGTCATGTTGTTATGGAATTCTCCTCTCCTTCGAACTTTTCCTTTTGGCGAAATAAGGAGGAACATTATGTGGAAAATTCAGATACTAGAATTGCCTCCATCCCTGGTCGGACTCTGGCTACTATCCCTCCTCTCCATATCACAAGCTAGTGGGGAATACATAATTGTGAGGATTTACCCTCAGCAAGGTCTGACGTTGAAAGGGTTTCAATTTCTAAATGGATTTCAAGTGATAATGATGCATTGGTCCATTCTTCATTTGATTCACAATGGAAAAATGTTTTGCAACCTCCCGCTGACACTTTGGTCGACCTAGATCATGCTTTAGTAGAAGAAGTACCTCCTTAGGCACATGCAAATATTGCACTATTGATCTCCTCTTTAGGTAAGTTTCACTCTCCCCTCTATGTTGTCTCATACATTCTTTCAGTCATTTCTTCTGAGGGGAGGCCTACCTTGTCTGAAGGTACAACTCACTCCAAGGAGGGTAAGTGTAAGGGTAGTAGGACTTCAACTCTCTCACATTATATGAGTACTTCCCACTTTGAATCCCCTTTGGAAACTCTTTGGTTATCCATGGTCAATATTCTCTCCAGAAGGCCAAAAAATATTGATCCCTCTAGGGTGGTTTGGGACTCCTCCCATGCAACATCCTCCTGAAGGGGAGGGGGTCACTATCTTCCTAAGCTCATAGGTAAACATTTGAATCCATCAAGGGGATTGGGCACTAACAAAACCCTTGAGAAGGCTCCTTTCCAAGTAGGGTACAAATATTTTATTCATCTGGTACAAGAGAAGGCTCGACTTGAGGTCGAAAAGGGGAAACAAAAGATGATATACGGGGTTATTAGACTGCATGCCTACTCCCGAAGTTTCCAAATGGTTGTCATATCTGTGAAAATTAGGGGGTTGGGTAGCCTTAGAAAAATACTTTCCCTAAAAAGGATCACTAAAACAAAATATTCATACATATTACTTCTTCAAGAACCATATGTGCCAAGGAAACTATCATTAACAATCTAAAAAAAAAAATTCTCAGGTTGGAATTTCTCCTTTGTAGAATCTTTTGGTTTCTTGGGTGGGATCATCACAAGTTGGTCTTCCAAACTTATTCTAATCAATTCATTTGTTTTCAATTTTGGTCTTTATACTAAACTATTCAACAAAAGGTTAGGACAATCTCTTTTTGTGGTGAATGTTTATGGCCCCTACAGTGAAAGACAAAGATTCTAGGACAAATTCTTCTCTCTGTAGGTGGTCTTAGAAGAACATATCGTCATTGGTGGAAACTTGAACTTTATTGTTAATAGGGAGGAAATATGTTGAGACAATGCTCGAGTAGATCGAATGGGAAACTATTTCCTCCATCAATGTGAATCTCACACGTTGGTGGACATGGAACCCTCTATTTTAAATCCCACCTGACACAATAATCGAAAAGGGTTGGACATCATCTCCAAATTTCTTGATCATTTTTTAGTATCTGATCACTTATTTAGTCGATATCCAGGTCTTGGTTGTGGGTTGGTGTGGGTGGGTTGTCTGATCCTTTCCCTATTTTCCTTCAGTTCGATTTAGGGGACAAGAAAACATCTTCTCCTTTTAAATTTAACCTTGAATGGCTATTAGATGATAATTTAAGACAATTGGTTGTGATAATTGGTATTCCTTCGATAATGGAAGTCCTCTCACAACTAGTGAGCAGTTTGCATCCTCTCTTCAAACAATGAAAACTAAAGTTGTGGGTTGGGTTGTTGATTGCCATAGGAACAAATACAAACTACTAAAGGAAGTTGAGGAGCAACTTGATTTATTGTTCAGAAGTAATGGTTAGGGTGTTTTCTCTAAGATAGAAGCTTTGAAACTCAAATATGTTAAACAACAGAAGAGAAAAATATTGTTGGATTGTGAGGCTGAATGGAGACTGAAGATTCAATCCATATGGCTCGAACTCGATGATGAGAATATGAAATTGTTTCACCAAGTTTCCAAACATTGATAAAATCATAATATAATATGGGATTTACAAAATGAACAGGGACATTATGCTCGGGGATTCGATGATGTGGATGCTCTAGGTGTTTGAAATTTTGAGGAACTTTACAAAGAACCAACACGCTCTAATATAGTTGATGTAATCAAAATTTGTTCTTGCTTTCCTTGTTTAGTCTCGAAGGAAGAAAATCATTTATTTTTGCAAGAGGTCACGTTGGAGGAACTACAAGCTGCCATGAACTACTTCCAAAAATACAAGATCTTAGCCCCAAATGGATGGACTATCGAGTTCTTCCTCGATTTTTTTGTCCTAATAGGTGCTGACATTATTAGAGATGTAGAAGAAGTTCACCAAAATGGTCAATTCTTGGGCTCTTTCAACTCGACATTCATTTCCCTTATTCCAAGACTAAAAAAGTAGTCACTTTCAAAGACTTTCAGTCGATCTCATTGTGAAATTACATCTATAACATCATCTCTAAAGTTTTGGCAATAAGGTTAAAAAGGTTTCTATATAAGGTCATATAGGTTGAGCAGTTATGTTTTCTGGAGGGAATATTTATTCATGAAGCAACTGGAACAACCTAGGAGTTTCTCCATACCATTAAAAGGAAGAAGAATCTTGTCGTCATAATGAAGTTAGATACCTTTAAAGCTTATGGCCACACCTATTAGTTATATTTGAGATTACTCTTATCTCACATTAGTTTTAATATTTAAGTTTTCAATTGGATCATGGGTTGTGTCAAGTTTGTCTCTTTCATTGTTTTGATAGACGGGGCTGCTTCTCCTTCCTTCAAAACCTCTAGGGGACTTTTTTAATGCTTCCCTCTTGCGACCTACCTTTTACTTAGGGTAGCAGAAGGTCTAATCCAATCCATTATTGATGCTAAAAGGGAGGGGAATATTGCAGGATGGAGGGATAGAGGGATGTAATTTGTCTCCCACCTCCTTTTTGTGGACGATGTTTTACTATTTGCACATGGTTACAAGAAAGAAGCAAAGGCCTATAACAACATTCTTTACCTCTATTAAAGAAGCAAAGGCCTATAACAACATTCTTTACCTCTATTATAGTGCTTTAGGGATGAAAATAATCCTCACGAAATATTCCAAATGAATTTCAATGGTTTTGCGTGAAGAGGTGATTTACAATTCATAGGCTATTATATTTCAGAAACATAAATCTAATCTTGGCGCATGAAATACCTTGGTTTTATCCTAAATCCCTTGGGATATGGAATTTGTGACAATAACTGGTTGATTGACAAGATCAAATTTTTAATTCACTTTTGGTGTCTTTAGTGGATATCCCGCGATAGCCATTTAACACTTGTCAAAGCAGTTTTAGAGGAAATTCTTTTTTATTAGATACTCTTGGATCATTGTCCTAAAGAGGTTCTTGATCAAATTCATATATTATTCTTTGAATTAACGTGGAGAGGTAACCAAGAAAAAATTGGATTTCATTTAGACCGATGGGAGCTTCCTTAATTTCCAAACCCAAAGGAAACAAAGGTTGGCGTTAAAACATCTAAATTTCTTTAGCAAATACATGATGACCAAGAGTATTCTAAACCTAATTTCCAAAGACATTCCATAGAAAAGGGTGGTCACTCAAAAATATATAGCCTCATTATCACTTGTGGATTAGATTAGAATGCATGTAAAAAGTCTCTCCCATGTATCCATCCACTGGAAAATTTTAATTTTAGCCTTCTTGTTGATTGGTCTTTTCTTGTCTGAAGGGTTGGGAATGTACAACAGGTCCACATTGGCAAGTTTTCTATTATGGGTTTTGATTGTAGAGTGTTTCTACCGATGGATTTGATTCTTTATATTCACAGTCTTGGCTATTATACTCTTTACCAATTAGTTTATGTCAGGACCACCAACATATGGCATTAGGGGTGGCTAACTATTGGACAATTAGGACTCGAAAGGGATCATGTTGGGTCTTGGAATTCATTTATCGAAGCTTTTCACAACGAACATGTTAGATTGAAAGGAGAAGATGACAACCTTATTTGGATCAAGAATAAGGTCGATGGAAACTACACATCTAAATTGGGATACAAGTTTGTTGTTGATGCCAACATGGGTGAGGCACGATGGTGGTGGTTTGTAAGTTGGAAAGACAATGCTCTGAAGAAAACAAATATTTTTATGTGGGTTTCCTTAATGAACAAAATACCCACATGTGATTACTTACAAAAGAAAGGATTATGTGAATCTAGCATGTGTCTTCTATGTAAAGTAGGTGAGGAAACAACCTCTCATCTTTTCACTATCTATCCTTACACACTTCAAGTTTGGAAAGATATTGTCAAGTGGGTTGGTCTCAGCTCAATGTGACATTGTGAAAAAGTTGAAGATGGACTCAAAAATTGGTTCAATAATAGGGCTCTCAAACCATATCATGTCATCCCTTTCCTTACAATGTGGGGATTTGGCTTGCACACAACTCCATTATCTTTGAAAACCGGCTACTACAAACTTTATAGGTCTCCATGTAGATAATTTCTCTTGCTCAATTCTATAAAACCAAATGATAGGTTCTGAAGACTAGGGTGGTTGGAGAATTGATGGTGAACAATAATTTTTCATGGGGATTTTTCGATGGGGCTTTCCAAGGTCCCAATTCTTTATGTGGCATTGACACAGTTGTTTTTCTCAATGACTCTCATTTCTTTCATATCCAAGATAATACGGGACCGAAATCAAACAATGGGGCTGAATTGATAGCTCTCCTCTCTCTACTTAAACTAGCCTCATCCAGAAACATCTATGAACTTTAGGTGTTTGGAGATTTGCCTTATTTTCTCGCATCTCCTACTTGCATGCATATGGAGAACTCGATGTAACAACATATACACTTTCGAAAGATGATATTGGACTTGCTCAAGATTTGGTTTTATTCAAAGAATTTCAAGACAGGGTTATTACAGAAACTTCACTCGATATGTGACTGTTGTGGGGAAAATCACCCTACGGACTAGCAAATAGAGTTCAGACTTTGCATGCAGATATGACCGAAGAGAAACTAATTTCTACCTTCATCCCTAGATTTAAATCCCCTTTTCTTAGTAAATTCATGGAAAGATCAACCTACCTCGTTCCCGGCGTTCGATGTCGATCCTCCGTTGTGCTTGATTACTTGTTCACAATACTCCTTCCAAAGCTGACCTGCATCCAAGACAAGCAACAACTATGCATGCATCATACTTGTATACTAACGAGTTATAAATACAAACATATACTAATCAAACTATAAAAAGTTCATGAATTAGGACGGGAAAAGCATTTTCTTTATTACTTTGAATGAGTCAACTTACAAAATTTGAGACCGGCCACTGCTCCTCGAACCTGATCCTGGGCTCCTCTTCTTATGTCCTTCAACTGCTTTGCTTTGAATTTCCTTTGGCACAAGGAAAGGCTAAAGGGTTGGGACAATGGGAATATGTAAATGGGCAGAGTTTCTTTGCTATATTTTTCCTTTTCCAAATGGGACCCCTACCCCTTCTTTTATAGGCTAGAATGAGCTAGGTATTTGGACGAACCCTCGACCATGCATGGCCGGGAGTTTCAGTTAACTCACCCATAGATTTTGTGCTCCATCAGAAACTTTCTTTTTTTCATGCTTTTGTCGGTCCACGCGGGTTGTATTGGGTCAGACAGCGTGCAGTAATGGATTAGGGCACGTGGGCCTTTATAAAAGAGGATTTTCAAAGAGTTGTTCAACAGTGCTTTGGCAAAGAAGGTATATGAGTTGGCCTGATGCCAAGTAAGCATGTGTGGTGCAATTTAGGGTTATAACATATTCCCCCTAATGTGTGAGGTCAGAAGAGCATCTGATGGTCGAAATACATTACCGATCTTTACTGATGCACCGAACGTTTGAGCCCAAGGATCAGGAACCGGGAGGTTTCATCTGCAAAATAACAAATGTTTCACCGAGGCAGGCATACCCATGCTCAGGATAAAATAGAATCATGGCTACCAATCAAATACACTGTATATCCATGTCAAATAACTATAAAGAGTAGCTGCAAACAATACACAGTGGAGCTACATCTCAAAATCAGAAAGATATACATATAGAGTATCCATATTCCAGAAGTTGATTCGGCTTGATGGTTGGAGATGAGATCTTCAGAGCTCGAGCAACAACTTCAAAATCTTCAAAACTTGGGTAGGAGTGTAATATAAGTGTACAACTGCACTACCCAGAGGTCTTCGATGGCTCTTCGGTCATGGACTTGATAATCTTGATGATCAGACTGAAGGCTTCAGTGATTTCGAACAAGGACTTGATTGGTTGTTCAGGATGGCCGGGTATGAGGACAAGAGACATATTGCAGAGGGGTCGACTCAGGCTTGGTGACAAACTTCCCTTGGATAATAGCATGACAAATGATGAGACTCAGGTAGCATGTATGTTAATCAT